>BMAO01027331.1:0-105511 GCA_019973975.1 Trichonephila clavata
AACAAATCGGAAGCGTTTATGTTTTAGTTTTTAACCATAATGGTTTGCCAGTTCGATTCACAAAAGTGTATTTGATTAAACTACCATTATCTTAGCTGTTGATTAATCCTGAGTTTGATATTTGTCGGTACTTATGGTCATGGAATGAATTGTTCTTCACTGTCTATGGACATGGAAGATAAACCATCTAATAGCAAAATGACATAAGAATTTCAAAAATCAAGGAATATGCGATTACAAACTATTATTTAATTCAAATATTATTCTACACATAAAATTATTTTAAAAGACACTTATATTAAAGTAAATAACCAACAACATAATCATTACAGAATACTGAAACTATGAAAATATAATAGGTATTGCATTGTCTGATTGTTTACTATCATATTATGTATTTTTCAAATGAGAGAGTCAAAATTTGCGCCAGCATGACAAAATTGTCAACATTAATGAATATATTTAGTATATATATAGTAAACACAATATGAGTCTATCAGTGTTCTTTGTAAAGCAGCAGCTAACACGCCGGGATGATAAATAACTCCATCATTTACGGTTTAACCATCAACTCATCACCTGTAGGGGAGTGTGAGATTCATCTATATAAGTTAGTAATAACTCTGCACCATGCAGGATACTTTATGTAGTAAGAAAGATGGTTTTTAAACTCATTATAGTTATGGGGTCTTGTCCAACCGGATAAGCGCCACTTCAAAGAGATTTTAGCATATATAGTGCAAACATGGTCACAATAAAGAGAGTTCTATCAAAATTTTACGAATAGTGAAAGAAAAACTGGAACACTTAAAATTTCTGAATAACTTATTAAAATGCTTACAACAAGAAAATTTGGCATTTGAGGTATATTTTTGTGAGAGTCGCATTGAGAGTAGGTTTTTATTCAAAATTTACTCAAACAATACAAAATCTGCAATAAAAGCTAATTGAAGAATATCCACTAATAAAGAAGAGTTTAATAGTGTGTTTGTGCTGTTTTAAGGAATTATACCGGCAGAAGTGAACTTAAAAGGTAGCTTATATTATTGCGTTATTAACCTGAAGAGTTTTTCAAATTCATGATTTTAAAATTCACTTTTGCCGATTTTCAGCCAATCTATACCACCCGAGAAATAGGTTTAGCTGTTCCGCCAATCAGGAACCAGATGACGGAACTTGCATGTAGCTATAGGTCTTTATGCTATTAACCCCAAGAGTTTTTCGAAATTGCTTTAGATTTTTAATTCACTTATGCGATTTTAGTTAAACAGATATGATCACATCAGCCATGCTGTTTCATAACTGCTAAAATTAATGTTTGAAGCTGGTTTGGGGAATTTAACACATTTTATATAAAGACGATTTGTGGTTGGCTTTTGATTCATTTTTAACTCTTTTTAGTGAGGAATATATTGTTTTTCTGAAAAATCAACCTGGGTGTGAAATGTTTTCTAAATTTATTTTCGATTGCAACATCTAATTTGATACTGCAAACAGTTGAAGGATGCATTAAGTTTTCCAGTTGCTTTATTATGTATTTTTCAAGAAACAAATGAAATTGCTTTAATATATCTTTACTTTGCTTATTTGAATGATTATTACATCCATTTATGGTTCAGATTTGATTGTTTTTCAGTTTAAAAATTTGATTGTGTGTAGTCAATTGTAATTTGTTTCGGTTTACAAAAGGCCACATTTATTATTATTCCTTTTTCATTTTGACCCTTACGGTATTCATTTGATTTGTGTTGTTTGGCTCTTAGACGACCAGCCATCTATCTTCCAGAATTCTGATTTTTGTATCAGAGTTTATGCTTATAATTTTTATGAATTCTAAATTGAATGGTGCAATAG
The DNA here is from genome assembly GCA_019973975.1 of Trichonephila clavata. NCBI lineage: Eukaryota > Metazoa > Arthropoda > Arachnida > Araneae > Nephilidae > Trichonephila > Trichonephila clavata. The sequence continues at coordinate 1,855 of BMAO01027331.1, forward strand.
CATTTTTATGGTTTGTTGTCACTGTTGATTGTTTGAGTTTGTTTAAATGGCGGTGTTTACTTATTTCAGGTTGGCGCTAATGTGTTTATTTCTATTAATCACCATTAGAGGTACCATATTTCAATCATACTGATTGTACTGTTGTTTTAAATAATGACCCAAGCATACTTAGCCGTTAACTTGCAGTATGATGATCCCCGCTGTTGTCCCAAATGATGGTGATGGCTTTGCCCTTCAGTTCACTCTATTTATGCAATCCAGTATTATTGTTCAATGGGCTGTTCATTTATTATCTAACAACTGAATAGATTTAAGGTATTGCGACTTGATCATACTGAACAGCTACCATCTTAAGTGCTTTTATAAAACTGCTGTGTTGAACCCTATAGGACTATCATTGTCTACTATTATAGCTTGTCTGAACTGTTCTTTCGGTTTTGATTTTCATATGGATATCTCTTGTTGCATTTTAAGAGAATTTTCAAATCATAAACACATGAGGTTCAGTGCAAAACTTGATCGGTGGTTTGTTTTTATATTGAATCGAAATTTTGAAAGCAACACCTGTCAATACAGTCCTTACGGGAAAAATGACTATATAAAATCTAAACCAGAAACAGTATGAAGAACTCAAACAGACACATATAAAGGTCAAAATGAAAATAGAATAATAAACTTTAATAGTCTAAATTCAAAGAAATATTATAATTGATCGCATATAAAATAAATCAAATTTTGTTGAAAAGAAATGGACAGAATTAACGAAACCCAGAAAAGGTTCAATAACGTATACCAAATAAGGCAAACAATGTATAGATTAAACTAATTTAGCTATTTAAAAATATGTAACATGCTTATTGGAACTTGATGCATCTTCATCAGAATATTATCTAACTGTTTGGCCCTTAAGCATAATAACAAAGATTCTTTATGTTTTATATAAACAAGATATCAATCATTACATGGCTAAGTGCACTTTAAAGTGACATGTTAGACGCACACGTAATTTGTATTGAACTTTACAATATATAATTATGTTTAAAAATAATTAATTTAAATATGATTCAACATCTAGGCAATGCAGAAACTGAAATAACCGGTTAATATTAAGAGGAAAAGGTAATACAACAGGAAACAGTGACGAATGGCGGTTAATGATTGCTTTTATTAATTAGAAAGGCAGGGTCAATGATTTTGTGATATAGCGCGATTGCTTAGCGCCACTTGGCTGTGGTGGATGCTAACACGTGAAGAATACAAAGGCTAACACAAATTTTATATATGAGGCTTTTTGTTAACCAATTAGTGATACTCATCAATATACAGTTATACTTGCCAGGAAGGGAAACTAAGTCACCACATCACCGCAGTCAGCGGCTCTTTTCACCAAAATTGATTTTTCATATACATAGAGGCAATCAGCCACTTTTGATATTGTGGTGCAATTTGCCGTGATAATCACAATACATGGGGTACCTTTTCCTTTAATTCATAGATTCTGATGGTCACTGGTAATGCGGCAGATAAATGCACGTACAGGCCGACACCACCCAACCAATTAGATCAAAGGATTGTCAATACAGGATTTCGTTAGAATTTGGTTCACGAGACCTGCTGCGTTTCATCACCCGACTTATTTATCTTTTGGCTTGATATAATATTATAATTTCTATACTATAAAGTGTTACTTTATATTTATTGTTTTTATCTCAATTTTAAAGACAAGATTTTCTGTTATGTGGTTGCTGTTCAAAACCGTTTATGGCAACATATCAAAATTATGCCATTTTTCAGCTTAGATTAACGCTTTAATTAAATTTTATATAATTCCTATTTCAGTGTCACAATTTTTATTGAACTAATTTTCTTGTACATTATTGTTGGTAAGCAGATTATGTGATACAAAGACTCAAAGTCTATTTTTCAATAACAATAACGCGATCTTTTGTAAACGCCAGAATCATAGACCATGATTACCTGTCTACACACAACATCAAAGCGTTTTTGCAACACGAACTACACCTTCATACTTCTAACCAGAATTTTTGTCAGTCCATTTGTTCATTAAAACATGTTATACTATGGATGAACACGGAAACGGTGGATGCGATAATGCTCATCAAAGTAATTTTCTTCGGATAAAATCTAACATATGCAGATTTAAAGTATATTAATATCATATCGTATATTTTTATATAAATGCTGTATATTTAGAAAATCACATCAATCTAAACTAATTGTTTTACATATGTTGGTAACATCGCGGAAGATAATGTCATCATGGAGGAACCAGTATGTACTATGTTTTTGCGTCGCTGTTTTGCCTTATGGTCCTTGGCGTGACCGATAAGAATTATCTTGTTTAAATGAAAGTCATAAATTTAACAAAGTTGCTGCTGAAACTATGATATTCCTTAGCCAATATTCTAAGATTTTCGGAATCTATTTTTAACGATTTTCACGACTTAACTTTGTTGCCTGGCAATCTGCAACTGTAAAATGTTTATCGGTGACTTAGTACTTGCACAGAAAAAGATGACCCTTGGAAAGATTTTCATATATTCTGGGATTTCTTTAAAATCTAGAGTTAAAATGATACCATTCCATGTTAATGCTATTTAGTACGCTTCATTATCTATTACTCAAATACTGGATCATATGCACGATTTTATACCAACCATATAGGATATATATTATGTACTCCATCATTTATAATTATCTTTGCTCGTAACCAAATAATACTGAACAGGAATTGCAGAAAAGTATATTTCAATAATTAATTTCAGCAACATGGTTATTATCAGTCGATCCAGTACTCATGGTTTGCCTGACTATTTATCAGACCTGTTTAGTTAGATTTTATCTTAGTTCATACTAATTAAAGTGCTTTAAGATTTAATTTACACCACAATTGTATATTAGATGCGGCCAGAGATGTTAGATACATGAGGACCACTTAATTTTTCTGTTGATATTTTAACATTTTCATTATGATGGTATTTCATAACCAATATCATTAATTTTTCTTTTCTAGTTCTGATCATTGCAGGTTATTTCAACTATTAATCATAGTAGAAATCAATTATCATAAACAATTTTCTGTAATCTTTATTTATATTTTGGTTTTGAAAATGATTAACTTTTAATATATCACTTTTATACAGGGTTTTACCCTAAATTGGGTACATTGTAATTCCTGTATAATAGATAAATTTTTATTTTTAAACCACCCGTAAGGGAAGAACGTTGTACTTCAGCTATGTAAATAAAATATTCAGGAATAATTAAACATGTTTACGAAAGGAAATGCACTTTGGTACGATCTTGCTGTTTTTACAAAATTAATGCAGCATATTTTTAATTCAGTATAGTGGTACGAATGGGGATAATTATGCACTTTAAAATGTTCGATTTTGCATTGATCCACCATCCTTGAGAAATCTAACTTGAAAGAAATTAAAACTATATTCATTTGAGCTTTTGTTGCTGGTTTGGCTACAGCATCTGCATACCATGGCTGCAGTTCAAACGGTGCTGATTAATAATGTTACAGTTTACTGCAAATTAATGAGGTAAACATTCTAACAAAGGTTATCACAACACTCCGAAAATAATACTAAAAGTATAAAACAAAAATTACTTTTAAAGACAATCTATTACATATTTTTATTATATAATCCTAATTTATTTTTATTAGACAGCAGTTTCATGGATATTCATAATAAGCTACAAACAACTTACATACAATGCATAATTTATAGATCTTATACATCTAAAATGAAAAGCATGATTAAAAGCTATATGGCATAAAATGATCCATATAAACAGTATTAAAAATTATAATCTTCATAATGTTATACTTTTAAATTAAAGATAAATCAAATAATCTATAATAATAAATAATTACAAAATGATGGCGTAATTTTAAATATTATATATTGTTTTTAAAAATTTGAAAACTGTTAATTTTGAATAAAATATTCTTATAGATTTGATTTATTATTACACTATTTTATTGCTATGAATATTGCTCCTCAAAATATATATTATGCAATAAGTAAATTATATTTATGATGGCAGGAAAATTTTATTAATATTTATATTAACACCCAAAGCTAAAAGGATTTAGAATTGTCACCACAATGTATCTTTTTCACTCACACTTATAATGATGAACTAATTTTCATGATCATGTATCAATACGATACTTACAGATGATTCAGGAAGGTCTGGGGCACAGAAAACTTCAACTTTCTTGAAAAGAGATTTAGTGAAGAATTTTACAAATAATGCATGAACATACTATCGCGGGTCAAAACGGATTTAAGGCATGTGACAAAAATAAAATTAGTTCACATTTAGGAGGGTAGTAAAGTCAGCTACCTTCAACATTGTGCGGAATTAATCAGCCGCTTTGGGTCACCAAATTCATATACGATATACATTTTAAAAGTCCAGGTATGAGTTTGATAATGATGTAAAAATAAAATCATGTTCACATCAGAATATATAAAATGCATACAAAACCATAAACAAATTTATTAAAACTATTGTTTATGCTAATGTAATTTATATAAATCAAATTTATTAATAGTTCAGTTTGGTAATACTATATACATATTGGTTATGTGGAATAGAATAATATACTTTAATTTTCCATGGCAAAAGGCAACAAAGGGTATAAAGCATTAAATTGAATTATGGTATCAAAATATTAAAAGCAAATAATTATGTATGAACATAAGGTGGTACAGTAAGATGCTGAGATGAAAATAAGTTCTTCGGGAAGATGAGGTTCGAATGTTTTGGAGCCTTTACAGAAATTTTATTGTACATTCTGCCGGATGAGGGCCACTTTAGCCGCTGATACATGTTACTTGTTTTATTCCACCTCATCATGGTTCACTTCCAAATATATTTGGTATATATATCTGAATTCAAATTTTAACTATTAATAAACATTTAATTCATCCACACATTCAAGTTCGTTACATTTTAAAACTCTATAGGATAGATACTTTGATACTTTCAATATCAGCATTTTTCAACAATAACGGCCATTCAAATTTTATTTTTAATTTAACGACCGTAGCATTATTTCAGTTTGAGGTATTGAAACAGAGGTACGCACATTTTCTGTAGTCAAATCTCTTCTTGGCTTCAACATTTATTTTTGATACACTTGCTCAAATATTAATAGTATTAAACGCATCAACTAAAATAAATGTTTTTGTTGACCTGTTAGGAATTGACTAAAATTTTTATTACTACTTTAAGTAAAATTATTAGACATAGATGTTTTTGCATAAACACCTCCTACCCATTTCAAGACATTCCTTATCTGTTAAACCTAAAAGTGATTCCTGTAAGATTGATTCAAAGCACTGCGGATGGGGTAGAAGAATCATATCACCCATAAATCACCCAATATATGCTGAAATTTAAATGTAGATTATAGGACAAAAGTATTTTGTGGAATTATTTACGGCACAAACATTGTTCATTTAGATATTTTCAGAATTTGCTTACATCATGTAACTATTTAACAACGCTTTCACTAATTATTTTTAAATAACTAAAATTAATTAATTTTATGTTTACAAACTATTAATCTATTAGAAATAACAGACCACCTGCATCAGTTTATAGACAAATTAGTCTAATTTACACAAAAATGAATAGAAGTTTTCAGAACATTGCTTATTAAAATAAACATACCAAATTGAGAAGTTTTATAAACACACATGTTGTCTAGAGTTTATCTGCCTTCTGTATCTTTATATCAGATGATTATAGCTATTGCACTTTTATCTACACCAACTGCTTCTTGACTAGTACTGACCCACCATTACTCTCACACTCAAAATCTTTATCACCTCTGAATTTGTGCATTAGCCTTCTGGGTCAATCTAACTCCAATGATACAGAAACTTTTCAGGAAAATAAGAAGTAGGTTTTATATTATAAATTATTCAATGCAGAAATGAGCATGGATTTTACAACCATCCCATTAAGTAATCAATTTGTTAACTAAGTAACTTATCTCAAATTTGTTGATCTGACTGAGTATGATGATTAAATCAATCACGACAACATTAAATTTGATTTTAAACCAAAAGATTGTGGATTTAGGGAGATTGCTTAACCTGGAGAAGTTTTATTATCGATACTTTAATGTATTATCGTGACAGTGATCAGAGCTGTCCTAATCTTAGCATTATTTTTATTGTACATTAAAGAAAATTTGTACTTAGGTGAATAACACTGGCGAGAGAAATACCACTTACTTTAATTTACTTTAATTTTCGATAATTTAGAAAACACCAACGAATCCACAGAATTTATATAAAGGTGACTTTAATAAAGTGGGTAACAAATCATTGAGACACATTTTTGGCCAACATTACAGAATATGATTGCGACAAACTCACATGTTTTTATTCAGTTATTGTAGTTTTATTGTATTTAGATGACTTTAACAGTATCGCTGAACTTTTCGCCTTAAAGTCTTTTTGACATTTCATATCTTTCTGTATTAATTTTTAAACAGATTGAAACTGTCCAACAAATGTTTCAAGATCGCTGCTTTTCAAATTCACCACTATCATGATAAAAGACATTTTTAGTAAGCTCTACTTGTTTATTCATTTGTTTTTCTAGTGATCCTGATGCCCCTTTTAATATTCTGCCTTATCATTTACATTATAAGCTACACAATACAACATACAACAAAACCTACTAAGTCAAACAAGTATTCAGACAAAATATTTGCCACCCCCAAAAATGTAAGAGGAGATTATGACAAATATGATGAATTTCAAGAAGACTCACTAGATGATACTTTACAAAGCCCACAGGCCGTTCACCTTTCCAGAGAATTTTAAAGATTTCGCAGCCTGGCATCAAACGGTATTTAAACTCTTCCTATCAGTTAGCGAGGACAGGTGCTTAACAAATTAAAGACTACTTACAATTGGTATGGTTCTCAGTATTGAAATACCAGTTTAACAATATATGACTATCGCTGATAACGTCCAGAAGGGATTTATATTTTATAAAATTTGTTTTTGGAAAAGCAAGCATTTTACAATGAAATTCTGTAATGCACGTCATGGTTTTAGCTCAGCCTGGTAGATGGAGATAACACTATGCGAGATGACAGTGTTACAGGTAATAATAAATTACACCAAACAGCGGTATTGATACACCTTGAAGTGCGGTAAGTGACAAAGACCAGCCCGTCCAGCTCAATTGTTTCCAGAATGTTCTGTGCTGGGTTTGAAAACAGTTGATATAAGGTGGAAAGTACCACGCCAGTCACAGCTAATGAGATATAGGAAATAATGGCGGTTTGTCAGAACACTAAAATTTTAATCCAGAAGATTCAGTTTAACATGATATTTGAATGAAGGTGTTGTGAAAGAACTGTTTTGCTTAAAGCACCATTAACTGGGTTTGTTGACCTATAGTTCAGGCGAGAATGTTAACTGACCAGGTGTCAGCGACCGGCAGGCGGGACAAAATACCTATAATCGTCGCCGTAATTTTAATGCTTCGATAAGGAAACGGTCATTGAGCATCAATTAGGAATGAAGGTGTTCAACCTTCCAGCCACGTAAACGAACCAATCTAAAATCCTTTCAAAATATAATAATGAAATAAAAACTTGTTCAGCAAATGTACATGATGCAAATGTCGAAGAGTTTCAGTCATCATTGCTGATATGAGAACAGCAACCTGAATTGATTCGCCAGCTGGAAAGCTAGTTAACTGACACACAGGATGAAAATGAGATCTTAGACACATTGTACCATTTTTATGAAGTATTTCAACAGAGGGAGAGCCCAACTGACATATTTCCGGTAATAATGCCTTGTTATTGTTCTGTGGTTCATATTAAAAATTTTTCTGAAGAACACAGGGTTCACCATGCGCACTTCAGTAACTGATTCCAATCATTAAGAAAATGGTCAAACATAATAGATTTCGAACAAAATTATAAAAGTAGTGTTAAATAGCATCGGTATAAGAAATTTAGTAATATTAATATTTAACAGGAGATAATAATTAAAATTTATTAATTTGAGATGAGAAGATTTTGAAGGGAATGGTTATCCATCCAGTCATAGTGTAACAGCACTACCATCAACTAAAAGTAATTTATAAAACCAGAGAGTTGGCAAGACTTGTCACCAACTGATTTTAAAATTATACCATTTTTAAAATTTATTTTACATAGCAATAAACATACCAATTTAGTCACCCATATCTGAAAATTAAAATATTAAAATGATTCATATCTAAAATACTAAATCAAAATGCTTTAGTTTTTCCTAGATAGATGAGGGCGTAACAAAAAGACACATTTTAATGTTACTAATGTTATTAGAAAATATATGCAAACAACTGCGCGAACAACATACTTAAAAGTTTAAGGAGAAACATATATTCACCTGCTTTGTAAAACAATGTATTTTTCTTGTCATCACATATCATGATTTTTCACATTTAGTTCAGATCCGCAGTTACATGGATTCTAAAACACCTTCTTAGAACATCATCGTATGATACTTATGGGAATTTAGCGTTAAATGCTACCAGAGAAAAAGACCAAACACTGATTTAAAATACCTGCCGGTAATGACGTATTAGTCAAAAGAAGGGAACAAAATAAGTACATACTATTTTGTGTTTTTAAAGGACAAAATATAAATTGCTAAGAATTTTAACTGATTTAGACAGAATTAAAGTCTGGTATATTGGTATCTTAATCAATGTGACCCCACCGCATTAAATATATTACCTAATACAGCACCTTTAAAACAACTTAAGTTATGATTATTATTTTCACATCCAATTAAAATAAATATTTATTGAATGAAAACATCTTTGACAAGATGAATTTAAAACAATTAGAAGGAATTATTGTCTATTTGAAAAGAAAATGTTAAATAATACAATATATTAAAATAAACATTAATACTGCAATAAAATGAAAACAGAATAAATTACCAAGAGCCAGATTGTATTTGTGACACTTTCAGTTACTTATGTATTTAGAACAAAATATTAGAATATTTGGTAAATAAAACTAAATAACAAGAGATTCAAGTTTGTTTGTATAATAGAAATTTTATCGTGGCGAATGACTACCACCAGATGACAACTAATTTTAAAAATAATGAAATTATTTTAGAACGAAATCTACCCTAGAACAACACACATTATTATTATCAATTTTAATTTATTTTTAAATACTATTTCAATTTGTTATATCTTTATCTTTTTACAAGTATAGTGATTTAGATAAATTGTTTACAAGGTATTGAGTTTAAAAATTATTTAGTCTTATTTTTAATGAATATTATTTTAAATGATAGTTTTTACCTAGTGAAAACTGAAACAACTCAAAACTGAGAAAGTAACGGCAAACATCTGATACTGAGTTTGTTTAGTACAAAAGCAATGATATATAAGTAATAGAATATTTTAAAAACTATCTATATATTACCTTCACAAATTTCATGTTTTTATTCTTGTTACAACATTCTCATTATTGGGTGATTACTTCTACAGTTCCACAAATTTGTTCATGACTTATATGAATGGCAACTTAACTTCAAAATTCACAAGCAATTTTATTTCTGAGTCAATAAGAAAATTAAAATTCCCCAAAGGAAACAGATTTAAAACATATTACAATTTTTAGCAAATTAACTTGAGGAACAAATTAAAATTTTTAAGACAGCGTAGATCAAATAAACAAGCATCAATGTGGTAAATATCCGACATAGTCCTTAATGTGTTCATTACTGATGACCAAACACAGTTTTAAATAATTAATACTACCAATTGTTGATAACCATCATTTTTATAGGCAATCTGATAATTTAATTTAAATTTATGACATTATGAACTTTGTACTTTGATTAAATAATAATGCAACATCTTGGCGAAAGTACTCATAAGCGATCTAATTTCACTCACATTTTGCCTGTGAAAATTCAATTATTAGCAGATTTTATTTTATAGTATCACCATTTCCATAATCCACTTATGCAGCTCATCATAAGCCCATTGGTAGAAATCTGTCGCACAGCCGCTATTCTGAAAATCTGATTTCACTGCTCAATGTAACCATGATTTCATTAAAGAGACAAATTTGATCGTTAATATTTGCCGAATGGATAATCAATTTCACTTCTATCTTCAAATGAATTCGTTTGCCGGCTACCCAGCAAAAGACTCTTCCTTCCAATCACATGACTTGTTTAAGAGCACCCTTAAAAGCAATCAAAAATATAGGAATAGCAAAAGAATAATAGTGCTTGTAATAAACATTTTCCGTGACATCACAATTGCAAACAGCAGCTGCAATAAACATTTATAGTGTGAATTTAAAATTTAATTTTGTCAACGACTGTAAAGAAAATATTTTAACATTTAAAGGCTTTGCTAGCATTTTATTTTCATCATACTTATCATTCTAGAACACGATACTAGTATATACACGGGACAAATAATCTTAACTTCAAAAGCGCAACTCACTTTAAGGATAGGCCACCAGATGAAGGCAAAAATATCTGACCCTACTCTTCCCTGCATAATCAAAGGACTAATGAACCATGATCTAGCATATGTTTGTAAGAGATCTTAATCTCAAATATATGGTATTTCCTCTGTCTGCAGAATTACTGCCAGCAAACATTCAGGTATGCAAGATGAATTTAACACACGACAAAAAGTCACCAAATGATAATTGCATTTGATTTTGTAAAAGAGGAACTTTCAAGAAAGACATAATAAACAGAATAGTAACCAGAGAAATAATCCACTTCAACGAAGCAAGCATCAAGCACACAATGGATCGCAATGCGCTATCTCAAAAAGGGCTTCAGGGCTGCTTTTGATGGTGCTAAACTTTGTTCAGAGAAGTGTGTGACAGCCCTATTTAGAAGTGTTAGACAGTTTATAAAAACTATAGTTTGATTTTTCAATTTCAGTGCTGTGATCTCGGATTCCAGTCTTGAATCTAGTTTGTATTTGATGTACGGACATTTAGTCATCTGCAGTTGGCAACACCTTAAATGAAAATGAGGACATGTTATAAATATACAACTGCAAATGACAAAGGGAGGTATTGATATTTTTGTGTTAGTGACACACGTATCCATTAAATCGGATCCGAATGATTTATTTTTCTTTAAATGCTTTTGGTTCTGAATAAACTACTTTTGAAAACCTGATTTCGTAATTAGACCTGCCACATCTATGAATACTCTTGAAGAGAACAAGAAAATTAATATTAAATTCCTGCATTTGAATATGAATATTTTTTGTTAATAATGCTTGGATTTTTTTTTAACAAACCTTATATTGCACCTTAAAAATAGTTCCTTACACTTTACCTTATAAATGGCTAAAAAAACACACACACACAAACAAAAGAGAAAATAGAGCTTACTAAATTTATAACCAATACAGAAATTCTGTAATTTTACATTTTTAGTTTATATATTTTTAATACTTTTTATAATTTAGCAACATTACCAAAAGAAAATTGTACCTTTCCACAGATTTCAAGGTGGTGCTTCTTGTCTTGAACCATAACAAGTTCATCACAAACTAAGCATTTTTCTTTTTGAGTACGACATATCATGATATGTTTTTCATAGATTTTGATGGAATTTCCTCTTGGCAATATTCACAAACTATATCTACTGAGCTCTAAACAATAAGATAATAGTAAAAAAAAATGAAACACAGAAAATAAACACTATAAAAAAGCATCATTAAGAAAAAATGTAAAATTATAAATTAAACTCTGGTATTAGAATACTATCAACCTCTTTTAGTATAGCACACTAATAATATTCAAAAGCACATCTGGATACAAAAAAAAATGTAAAAGCTGTCCAATATAAAAGAAATATAATCTATAAATTTATTCAATGAAAAGGCACAATTTCTTTTATATTAAATTAAACCAAAACAAAGCTCAAAAATCACCCCACAGTGGATATAGTTGGATTTTCTGCAAGACATTATTTTTATGTACTGAAGCCGATTAACTGCACTTAAAAAAAGAAAAGAAGGTTAACACAAAAATGTATGAAATTGCAAAAGGAAAAAACAGAAATAAAGAGAAGGGGAAAATAAAAAATGCAAACAAAATATTAAACTTCAAACATAATATCAGCCAACACAGTCCAATTCTAATGCAATGAAAAATAGAATATTTCATTCCACTCAAACAAATCACCCAAAGAGGTCAATATCACTATATAATTTGAATTCAAATTAACTTAATTGACACAGCTCAATTTCCATAAATTGCACTGAGAAATAAGAAATGCAGTTAAAAGACTAAAGAAAAACAATGAAAGAAATATAAATATACTCCCATAAAATCAACACTACAGTAAAAGACACAGCAATACCAACATAATGTAGTATATAATTAAAGTGATTGTCCATGTACAAAATGTCATAGACACTAGGATGTATAATTATGAGGCGAGTTAAACATTACAACTAAATCAAATTTGTGCAATGTTTGTAATCATAAATTGGACGAATTAAGACATCGCCAAGAGCAAAAATTATTGTGTTTGAACGCGCACCGAATGATTTTCCACATTATAGAATGTGCAATGTGGCATTTGGCGACATCTTTTGATTTGAGGTAAATGGTCGACGGAAAAAAACATAAAAATTGAATTAATTTACGATTACTAGAAAAAGATATAATAGGCAGAAAATTTAAATCGGTAAGCTACTCATTTGTGGCATGACTTTGAAATCATGCCAAATAGTTTTTGCAGGCAGTCTAATGTTATTGTCAAAACTTTTAGAAATTGAAAAAACTATTCAGCAGAAAATCCACAGTGTACAGAAGCCAAATAAATTTAGCTCAGTAGAGAGATAAATAAATTTAGCTTAAAATAACAGAAAAAATACATTGTAACATGTAATCAAAATTGTAAACATTGAGTAATACTACTAACAGTATATTGCCAAAACTACACAACAAAATTTGAATTGTAAAAAGAAAGATTTCTTAAAAAATTATTTATTGGAAAAATAATTGTAATTAAGTATTAAAGAACACAAAAAATGAAAATTACTGTAAAATTAATAAGCATACAAATACGTAATAATTCTTAAAAAACTTTGTGTAAAGCATAAATTTTCGCATTCAGAGAGAAATGTGACATTATATGATGTCATAACATCAAAAATCAGTAAAAACTAAATTTTTAAAAAATTTAGAGTGAATTACAAAATATTAAATTTATAAAAACCTGGATTCAAACTACAACATTACGTCAAAATTTTAGAGGAATCGATCAAGAACTTTCGGGATTATCAGTTTTGAACAAACACATTTCGATTTAATTTATATAGATTTTGATTTCCTGCTAACATGTGATAGGCACAGGAGATAAAACTATGTCAAACTGTTACAGTCACGAGATGTAAAAAGAATCAAAATATGAAAAGCATTTTTGTATTGAGCAGTACTGCAAAAATAATTATAAATTACAATATTAAATATTACATAATAAATTATATATTCCAGAATGTTGCCTCATTTCAAACAATCTATACAGTAACCATGAGATTTTTCATCAATTTTGAAGATATAGATGCTATCAATAAAAACTTTTACACTGTTTTCGTTATATCTACCCAACTTTTTTTGTATGGTATGTACACAACTGTCCTGATAGGATTGTCACTTAAAACAGATAGCTAAATACTCTTGAGTGTGTGTGTGCGGGGGAGGGGATAATCCAAAGATGCAACAAAGTATGTAACTGATATTTACGAAACCAACACACATACTAGGATATTCTAACACCAACAAATATAAAAATGTTGAGGGCTGATACCTGATAATGATAATGTGATCTGTAATGGTACAATAATATTATGACATTGGTAAGTTAGATATTTATAAAAAATTGGCAAAAATAAGGAAATGTTTCCCTTTTTCAAAATTTTAAGAGAAATGTTTGAGTAGAAGAAATTTTTTATTTCAAATATATTTTTGCTATTTTATTTAATTAAGCAAAAAGCAACTTTCCCAGAGTATAGATACTGAAAAAAAATTCGTTGGTCCTCTCTACAATACTGTATTCTAAAAATAAAAAATTTTATCGGTTCTTGGTGATCCATCTAGTAGAGAAACTTGGCTCAAAACTCTAGAATTGATGTCTAATTAGTTTTAGAGATATCTAATGTTTTATGCCTACAGTCAGTCTCAAAACTTTTGTCTTTACTTATGTTTTACCAACATATTTTTTGTCAATGTAAGTTTTCTATTCCCTCCGGTTTTCATACTATTCAAACAGACTTACAACTCTTTGTAAAATATTTTTGTATGTATGAACTACAAAAATTGCATGAATTAGGTTTGAAAGTTCTAGAATTTTCATTGGTTATTTGCTTCTGAACTTAGCTACAAAAATAATTAGAACTGAACGAAAGAGTGAAATTTTTAATTTAAACTAACTTTAGCTCCGATAATCCAAGAAATATAAACAAAGATAATACTAATAAATATTTAAAACTCAGAATAACATAAATATTTTAAAAAAATCCAAAATTTTGAATTTTTAAAATTTTAAATAATGGCTTTTTGAGCTGCTTTTTCAGAATCAATTTAATAATATAATCTACAAATAATTAATTACTTTAAATAATGCTGCTTGCCTTTTTTTTTTAGAAAAAGTACTGCATAGTCTTAATGAAATTAAGAAACAATAACAAAGAAAAAACCCTAAATTTCCAAGCATGAATGAAGAAAAATAGAAATAAATGTAATAACTTCCAATCTTTCCAGAAATTTCACTGTTCTTATACAGAGAAACAATTTTCACACAAAGAAGCTTTAACTCCACAATAATAACAATCCCATCCTGAATTCTCAAAATTCTACAAAATATTTAAATGAAGAAGAGAGAAGAAATCAAATAGAAATACATTTCAAAATAGAAATATATTCAAAGTACTTAAATCATTGATTTAAAAAAAAAACACTATATTTGCAGCAAGATAAACCACAGTTTTTTACAAGAAAACTTCTTATAAAATTATATCCCTTTTTATAAATATATAATAAAATCAAAAATTTTTCTACAAGATAATATATATATAATATATATATAAGTGATTTAGACATAAACGAAATTGTAAAACTTTGTGATAGCAAAAATCAACTAGCAGAAATCTGATTTAAAATATTAATAATTGTTTCAACTTTAATAGTGTATCAAAAAAAAATATACAATACAGAGAAAAGTCCATGCACAAAACATTTATTATAATACATACAACATATTAAGAATCTCATAATACAAAAAAAAAATTAGCTATTTTTTATAAAATAATATAAACTAGTAAGAAAATTGTAAAATTTTGGCAAATACAATTCATGATAGGTTATTTTTCTTAAGTATACTAGGCTGCTTCAACAATAATGAAAAGATTCATTAGAAAACTTTTACAAAAAGAATACAAGACAATAAAATATCTTTCATTAAAATAGTATGCAAACATGCTTGATTTTAGGTTATTTTTTTTAATTCACATTATATTATTTAAAATTAATGAAAATTTGCAAAGATTAAAATTTAAAAGCTACTAAAGTATGTAATATTTAAAAATTAATATTTGACTTGATTTTCAATTTATAAAATTTTAATAGAAGTCTCAATATTAAACATAAATCTGAAATTAGGAATATTATATTGGTATTTTAAATTATCAAACCTTTCTCAACGAAGTACTACTTTGACACATGGACATATGAAAATCAACATTATTCAGAGGAACTTTTAATCCACACATTTCACAATTATAGTCCTTATTCAGCATATCCTATACAAAGTGAAAAATCACAGAAGAAAAAATTGTTTAATTCATAAGAAAAAATTTCAGAAAAAACAAGATTTTTTTTTTAAGTTAGCATACAATTAGGAGGAATTAAAAGGTAAATTATATCCAAAATTTTAAAATGTCTCATCTAAGAAAAAGAGCACACCTCCATAAACTCCAAATAGTCAATAGTCTTGCCTGTCTTTTTCATAGAAATGGCAAAGTAATGAATGCAGAACATCTCCCCATCTTCTCAGAGCTCTCTCTCAGAATAATGTTTTCTCAAGATACTGGGAGGCTACAGACCTTCTAAACAGTTTGCAGACCTGATCTTGTTTTATTTTAATATTTATACATTATTTTAATCTATATATAATTATTTTCATTTTTTTAATGTAATTCTCCTTTGTAAAGACTTTTCAGCATACATTGTTTTGTGTTTTCTACATTTTGCATTATTACAATACATTAATTCTGGATCTCTGTATGACATTAAAATAATTGTCTTTGTATTGCCAGATGCATTAAAAACCAAAAAATTATTAAAACAGTGCATTCTTAAAACATTTATCTACCCCCAGCACCTATTTGTTGCATAAAAATCTCAACAGTTTAAAAACAAACACTGAAAATTTTCGAAAAGCATATAAAAAATATGAACTTTTAAAAAACCAGTGTTGATATTTTTAATAATAACTAAGAGAGTTTACATCATTGATCAGAAATTGCACACATTGAAAAACATTAATCACATCAATACTAAAATAACAATTAAAATTGTTGTAAATAAAAAAAAAATGACTAAAATTTTTTCAAAAACAGTCATTAAAATATTGAAAATGTACTCTACCTTTGCATATAATTCTCGGCCTTTACATACGGATAAATGAACAGCAAAAAATTTCACTGCTACCATGAAACCACAATTAACACAATAAACTTCTTCTTCATCCTGATTAACATATACAAAATATGCAGAATAAATAAAATTTAATTTATTAAAACATAATTCAAAAATTTCATTTTATTCAATTTATGAAAAATAAACACTACAATTTCCAACAAAACATATATTTTTAAAAATTAATCAAACTGTATTTATTTGAATGTCAACCACACATTTTTTCCAATGTTAATGCTACCAGAAATCGGGTGCAGCTTAGAATAAGACGGAACAATTCACTGGATGGGGAAATTGAACATGATACTGATAGAGCAATTTTTAGTTCAAGTGAGTATTTTTAAGTCTTTAATACTGGTCAAATAATCTAATTAATTCACTTCCTATTAGTGCTAATTTTAATTTTTTTTAAATTTCATAAATAACTTATATCAATAAATTATTTTACACAAACAATTTTTATATTTTTTCACAAAAAGTTATTGAGAATTTAAGGTGCCCTTAGATTCGAATAAATATAGTACACACATAAATATCCCTGAACTTTACATATACATTCAAGATTTTTTTTTAAGAAATAGTTTTAAATATAATTTTTTCTAAACTATAAAAATTTTAAATATGAAATACTTAAATATATGAAATACTAATAATGACACATCATACTTTCAGTATTAGAACAAATGTTATAACTAAATTTCAAAGAATAGATTTCTAAAATTTTTGTCAATTTAAATTAGGAAACTCTATTAGCTAATAAAATAAATATATTCTTTTCCTTGTTCGTTTGCAGATGGGGAAGAAAATTAAATAAATTCACTTTTCTAAATTGAGCTTCCAGCTCAAAGTGTGCAAATTTTCAATACTTCTAAATATCTTAATAAGATGCTAGAAATGATAAAATAGAACTTAAAGTTTTATGAAGATTTTCTAAAACACAAATCTTCAGCATTAATCAAGATGCAACACAATCCAGTATTTTCATAATAATTTGTCAGCTTTTCACTAGAACAGCAGGTTTGATAAAAAATGTATTAAAAATTAACATTTCTATATACATTGCTAGCAAATGAAAATCCCTCAAACATCAAAAGATGTTTGAAAAATTTTTAGTTATCTATTTAGACAGATTTTTATTTTACATATTTTAAATTCTGGATCTCTGTATGCATGAAGATACTTGTCTCTATACTTCTAGCTAAATTAGAAATTTAAAAAAATTAAATAGTGTAATCTTAAAACATTTATCTAAAGCCCCTACCTGTTGCATAAAAACATTATAAACTAAATGAACATTTCGAAAAATATATAAAAAATTACTATAAATTTTTGAAACTAGTATTGATATTTTTAATAATATTGAGCAAGTTCACAGCATTCATCAGAGATTAATATTATTGATTACACACATTGAAAAACATTAATCACATCAATACTAATTAAAAATACATTTGAGTAAAAAAAAAAAAATTAAAAACTAAAAATGTCACAAAAAAATTATCAGTCCCCCCCCCCCCCATTAAAAAATTAAAAATCTACTCCACCTTAGCATACAATTCACGGCCTTTACATACAGATGCATGAATAGCAAAATATTTCTCAGCTACCTTGAGTCCACAATCACCACAATAAATTTCTTCTTCCTGATAGACATACACAAAACATACAGAATAAATAAAATTTAGATTTTGAAAACATAATTCAAAAATTTTATTCGATTCAAATTATTTAAAAGTAAAAAGTGAAAAAAAAAAAAATTTCAAAGAAAAATACTTTTTTTTTGAAAATTTAACATACAGAGAAAATTGTTTAACACAAAACTCAGGAACTGAAATATTTGTTGTGTTAAAAGATATTACAAATATATACATATATATATAGTCAATAAAATTAAGTTTATTAAAGTACATTTTATTTACATATAGGTGTATATGTGCATGTATTTAATAAAAATCAATGAAACAAAAACAAAACAAGAACCTAATGAAAACTAATACAAGAAAAATGTTTTAAGTTTTTGAAAAACAAAACATTTATTGAGTTTTTGGAAAATAATCCGATACTTCACTTTGCATTACGGATTTTGCCAAATTCGAACCGTAAGGGCATTACGGGGGGGGGGGGGGGGGTAAAGGCGTTATAAATAATTGTTTCCATTTTTAAACTGCTCGATGTAAAATCTTAAAATTGGGTGAACAGATTCTTTTCATAGAGTAGAGATCCGCTACAAAATGAGTTTGGTGAAAATCGAATCCCAAGTGGCATTGCGGGGGCGTTATAAATAATGATCCCTATTTTTAGACTATTAGACGTACAGTCTTGAAATTTGGTAAGAAGATTTCTTTTGTAGAGTAGAGAACCGCTACAAAATGAGTTTTACGAATATCAACCAACAAGTTTCATTTCGGGAGATTAAGGAGTGTAATTGATAAATATTTCCATTTTTAAACTATTAGATCTACCTGCTTGAAAATTGGTAGTCATGTTCCTTTCATGGAATAGAGTTTTTCTAACAAAGAGTAAAACGAAAATCGACCCCCAAGAAGGGTTGGGAGGGGGAAAGAATTCCTGTTTTGAATTGTTAGACCCACATACTTGAAATTTGTTAAGCATGTTTCTTTTGATGAATATGAATCCACTAAGAATGTATTTGAGGGCTATCAACTCCTGAGTTGAGCAAGGGGTTACCGGGGCGTATTGACAAAAAAATCCTTTCTTCCAATTACAAGGACTATAATAATGGAATTTGGTTTGCATTTTTCTTTTGTTGAATCGAAATTCGCTAAGAAAGGTTATTTTGGAGAACTCTCAACAAGATTACGGAGGGTATTGATAATAAAAATTTCATTTTTTCTCTATTATAGACTTTGAAATTTGGCTTGCATGTTTATTTTACGGAGTAGAGATCCACCGAAAATTGGTTTTGTGGAAATCCACTTGGTTACACGGTTACGAAAGTGCAAACATCATTCTATACTTTAATTTTAGAGATTATTAGAAAATACAAATTAGAAGTTCTTTCCTTTTTTTTTATCAAGAGGTGAGAGCTACAGGTACAAGTATATTTTTCAATACAATCAAATTCTTAATGCTAGGCCTTAGATATCAATAATTTATGTATATATATATATATACAGTATATATTTATATATAAACAGTATGTATTTATAAAACATCAAGAAATACCTAGCAAAGTGAGTGGCTAACGGCTAGTAATTATATAAAATAAGGATACATATAAATTCCTAAATTAATATTTATTTATAAAATGAGGTAAAGAATACAAAAAATATATAATATATTGATTATTCATTTTTAAAATAGGATTTCAGAAAGCATAAACAATTAATACTTTTATCACTCAGCCTAGTCTTAAACTTTGTGATGACAATCCGGTAGCAGAAAATGCTCTCTCGGCTTCAAGTGACGTTGGAGGAATTGTTTTTAAAACCTTGTATTTTTTTATAATGTTTGGTGAAGGATTTTCAGTCAAGTCAAGCAACTGCATCTCTTGTTTCATGATTTTGTTGAAATTAGTACTTTTTTTGGTTGAACAGGGAGGTTGAAATCTACAGTCAAGTCAAAAATAGCTACCTCATACATAATTGAAGACCCGTGCAATTCGCAGGAATGAAGTATAATTCCTGAAAATAGAAGTACAGGAATCTCACAATTTCCCTGGAGAACCCGGGAAAGAGACTCAAAATAACTGTGTATACTTTTCATGATGTTCAATTCGGATGACATGGGAACAGGAGCTGCATTATTCACTTCATTTTTGTCACCAGAATCTGCATCAATGATACTTTTTTAGCTTCAAATGAACTTCAAAATGTTTGTCTAGCATAATAAAGGCTTTACAGACATTATCATCCTCTACTGCAACAAATTCTTCCAATGATACAATAGGACAGTTCAATAATACAGAAATTTTCTCAAACATTTCAGTAAGTGTCTGGTGTTTTACATATTTTGTTCATTTCTAGAAGGGAAATCTTTTCCTGTTAAGCAATTTTTGTTTTATGTTAACAGAAAAAATGCATGAAAATATATAGCAAGAGTACCGAGATTGTTGTATTAGTTTGTGTTTACCAAAATTTGTCTTATATGTTTTTGCGTTAAGCGTATTTCACTGAATATAAATAGTCTTGAACTTCACGTTTTAATTTGAGATTTCTTTAAAGAAATAGTCTTATATTTATTTTTAAAAATTGTTACCCTTTAAAATATAAAAAGTGAAAACCAATTTTATTTCTTATAAATCCAATTTTTCTCAAACTATAATAATTTAATGAAATGCTAATGACAGTTCTTTAAATAAATATGAATGCAGAGTATTTAAAACAAAGAAAATATTTTACTTATAATTCAAGTAAGATGTGCTCCAATGAAGTTCTAAAATGAGTTTAATTTATAAATGCAGGTATAGAAGCATTAAGCATAATTGGATTTGTAAAACTTCTTATACATTCTGCTTCCTTTTTGCAAGCTTCTAAATCCAAGGAAAAAAATTTTCTCTTCCACTCTTCTAAAATGTGGTTTTTGAATCAATGTATGGTGTTGGCATGTTCTTCTGATGGACAATGTTTGATCAAAATGACTGTAAAATAAACATTAATTCAGTATATTCTTTTTAGGTTGATAATGCATAGTCTATATTAGTATATCGTGTTTTCTAATGCCCGCTCAAAAACTTGCAGTGAAGTTTGGATTTGGTTCACACAATCTAGTCTCTTTACAAAACTTCCCTAGTCTATTGCAAGGTCCTTTGTCATATGCTGTCTTCCACTTTAAAATCTTCCTTGAGAAAACAAAAATTCAAAAAGGTTTTCTTTTCTTTACCTTTTTTTATTTCTATACAGCATCAGATCTATCAGAAAAATATATAATCTGTTTGTGAAGGTTTGGAAATTTGCCAGCCAGAAAGGTTACAAGTTACTTCACAAAAGAAAGCAACTGTGCTCTAAAAAAAAATAATCAGAAACATAAAACTAACAAGTCTGACTTAGTTTTCTTCTTTAAAATATATAACAAAGGAATTAACTATGACCTGTTGATTTGCCCAGTGTTAGTTTTGTGCTTCATTTTATAGGATTATGCTGTAATTTTCAGAAAAACCACAGGTAACAACAAATCCTGATTCTTTCAGGTTTTCTTTTGTGCAATTAAAAAAAATATTGAAGCAAAGAGGACAACTTTCAATAGAATAAATCCACACATTTTGCTGAATAAAAATAAACATCTGTATATTACAAAGATAGCTGAAACCCAACAGCAGAATTCTCACTTTTTCAATTAAATTTTCAAAAAATGGGATTCTTCCAAAATGTAATGCGTCTCAGTTTCATCTGGACAATAGGCATATTTTCTTGTGTTGCAATCAATATGATGGCTATAAAGCATTTTTTAGCATTGCTTGCAATTTTGAATTTCATCATTTGTACTAGTATTCTGTTTAGTATTTTCTATCATAGTTTCCACATTTTGGTGAGTTCTGCACACACTACATAGGTTAAAACCTACAGTCCCACAGACCCTTAAAGGAGTATAAACTATTTCAGAAATACTAAAAGATCCACTAATCATTCCGTATAAAAAATATAAAATATTATAATTTGCTTGCAGAAGTAATTTCATTAACACTTAACTGTTGCAAATTTAAAGATAGAATGTAGAAAGTGGATTGCTGAAATTTGGAAGATGGGACTATTTTAAAACATTCCTCACTGAAATCTGCACAAAAGAAAAAGAACCCATAAAGGAAAAGCATTCCTTTGTGGATTTATCAAGATAATTAATCTATTCAGATCATTATTTACTTCCCTTTAAACCATTCTATCCATGTGATAAAAATTGCGTAAGTTATTGAGTTCCATTTTTTTTTTTGACAGTTGCTCCTAAATTAGGCAATACACTATTTAATGTTATACAGTGACATATACTTGTGTATAATTGCATTAAGTAGAAAAAAGGAAAATAATAAAAAAATTATATTAACAAATACAAATTTCACTATGCAATAAAAATGTAACAAAGTAACAGACTAATAAAGATATGTTACCACTTTCTGACAAAAATTTGGATGTGCCTTCAAGTCTTTTATCAAGACATGTTTCTTACAAATGATACACTTTTCAGTTCGACTTCCACATGCTGTAGTGTGTTCTTGAAGTTCATCTAAAGGCACATCTAATTTGCAAAATTCACAGGGTGTCAATCTTTTAGAGCATGAACTCTAGATAAAATAAAAAAAAGTACTAACAATAAATATCAAAAATATTATTAATGCATTTTGAATGGGTCTAGTCTAGATGGAGGTTAGACCAAATCTGAAAATCATTCATGGAAATATAGACAAAGAAACAATTTTTGTAGGCCTAAAAATCCAAGCTAAAAATCTGATAAGGCTCCTTCTTTACAATTTTGAATATCAGTAAAAAGTGAAAAGAACTTTCTCAGTTGACATCCAACTCACTACATCCACATCATCACAAAGAGTATACCCCCCCCTTATCTTATAAAACCATAAATATTTACAGGAAAAAATAAATTTAAAAGAATACATAAAACATGTTTTCTGTACATGTAACACATGAAATCTTATTTCAATTCTTCCCCATTATTTTTAAACTTAGAGCTTAAACAATAGTAAAAGATATGAAACTTCTGCAATGATTTTTTTTAAATATAAAACACTTATTTAATGTACCTAATAGGTATGAAAACTGAAATTTTTCCAAAGAGTTTTTAACACATTTTCATAAACATTCCATACAGGTTTTGGGCACAATATTATCAAATGATGTTATGGCAATTTATTCATTTAAAAAATGTCATCTTCAGAATTGTAAAATTATGTGAGATGTAAATGCATTTTTTTAAATACTACATTTAATATTTTTTTGTTCCTTCATAAATGTTCACATTGAATGATTTCATTGCAATGTAAAAACTTTTCTCCCCTCCTCTTCTCTTTTCAAACAAAAACAACAAACCAGACTTTAAATTCTAAATAAAAAAAGTTAAAACAATTCAGAAAAAATTTTTTAATTATTTATTTTGATTTTATGAACCAAAACAAAAAGAGGAAGAGAAAAGGAGTTTCCAAAAAAATATTGAGAAATTTTAGTCTTCAAATTCCCTTTGAAAACAGGAGAATTCAGTCAAGTGTTCTATATTTATGGAGTTAAAAAAAAGCCACATGGTTATTGAAAGCAACAGGACAGGACATCCTTGGCAGATTTTTTGGTTAAGTAAAAATCTAAAAAACATTACCTTTGGTTTGGCAATGTTTTTCAGATTTCACAGAGTGATACAGTGATGTAACACAGGGGAGCCCAGAGTTCTAGGGGGTCCAAAGTCTGATTGCTGCCAAGTACCTACCCTTTGTAAAATCCAACTTGGAGGACCAAAAACCTGACTTAGCAGGGAGGCCCAAATGTTCAGTTATGCCGCTGGTGTGATAATATTTCACCCCTGACAAACTGTTTATTGTGTAACTTTGATACAATAAGATGTGAAATTAATCTGAAATAATCCAGATTTTACTGATAATGAATATGTGGATTTGAAAAATCAGCAATGATTTAATTTCCTTTAAGATTAATGTCTTGAAGAAGTGTCATAAAAGACAAATCCTTGAGTACAAGCAAGATTTGATAGCTTCATGCAAGACCAGGGTTTTGAACCATAATTTTTTTCATTCTGGTTAAACTAAAAAAATATATACTGGTTCAGTTTCAGTTTTCCTTTTGTCAAAATTAACAGTTTTTCGTTAAGTTCTGAGAGAATAACTTTATTTTATGTATATTGTTATTTGTACCAAAAATTTTATCATAAACAAAATTCAAATATCAAACAAAATCTATCAAAAATTAGAAGCTTTAATTCTTTAATTTTAATTTCACCCATTTACTGTCTGCAAAATAATAATCTAAATTACTTTCTGCTAAAAATGAGCTAAAATCTTTGCATTCCAATAAAAATTTTAACATATTAAATTTATTATTCCATCCAGCTGGACGATGCAAAATTGGGTTTTTAATATTGTGTCTTTAAATTTTAACCTAAGAGATGGAATGTGCAACTTTTTCACCATCCTAGAGCATCAAAAATAAATTCATTGAAATAGGCCTTTTTTATAGAATCTTTGGTTGAGTCTTATTATAGCCAAGCCCTGGATTTTGTGCTTTTTTTTGTCGCCAAGTTGAGCGATAAGTTCGCCAAGCTAGCAACCCTTCTTTTTTAATTCTTTAAAAGACCGTTATTAGTGACCGTTAGGTATCTGCAATTAGTAATTTCCGTTAATTATGTTTGCTTCAGCAACCCTTTTAACTATGCACAAGTAGTAAGGACTGTAACTATTTATTTGATGCTTTGCTGTTATTCGGATAGTACGTGCGATTACAGTTTATTGTTTTTGAGACGAAAGCAAGGTTTATTTTTTTCTCAATTTTTTGTAAGAAAGGTGGTAATAATTTGATCGGGCTTACAGAAAAAAAAAAGGTTAAAATGATGAAGATGCCGTTCGAAAGGAGGAAAGAATCCGCATGATGTAAGGAAAAGTATGTGGTTTGGCAAAAGCTGTTTCAGTAATTTTAGAATGTGTTTAATGTCTTTTTAAGAAGCTAAATCATTCAGGAATTTGTTCATAAAGTTTCAAAAGTTTCAATTTTTCTCCTTCGAACATTGATTTATTTTTTTTAGATTGTTCTTAGTTTTTTTTCCCAACAGTTAAAAAGAAATTTCCATTTTTGTCATTCGGATATCCGTCTTTCATCTTTTTCTTTTTAGGATGCCTTTAATTTTCTAATTTTTGAAGCTGAATCTTTCATTAATTTATTCAGAACATAGATTTATTTTTTTTAGAATGTTCTTAATTTTCCACTTTTCAAGAGTTAAAAAGAAATTTCCATTTTTGTCGTTTGAATATCCGTTTTTTTTTTTTTAGGATGTCCTTAATTTTCTGCTTTTAGAAGCCGAGTCTTTCATTAATTTGTTCTGAACGTCTAAAAATTTTTTCTCCCTCAATCGAACTTTGATCCCTTCTTTCCTGAATGTTTCTTTCCCTACTTTTCAAAATTGAAAAAAAAAACTCTTCATTTTTCTCTTTTGATTCCTTTTTTTTTCAGGAATGTTTTCCATTTCCAATTTTTGAAAAGTTAAATTTTTCATTGAATTGTTCGGTAAGTTTTAAAAAGTACCCATTATTTTCAGAAGCTAAATTTTACTCGAATTATTTCTTAAAGCTCTTAATGTTTTCCATTTTTGTTCCTTCAGACAAAATGCCATGTTTTTTCCTGTTTGCCTGAACTCCACTTTGAAAAACGCACTTGGCGCGAATTGAAAAAAATCTTCGCCAAGGGGTGGGCTATAATAGGAATTTACCGAATCTTTAATTGGTAGTTGCAACGTATGTTCAGTACATCTTATTCTGATAAGTTTTCTAAAAAAGTTATAATAAAAAAGTACTCCATCTTCAAAATGATACTTAGTTTCGAAATTTTCATTTTTTATTTCAATAACTAAATATTAGTTTTTGATTTCAAATCATAAGTTGACAAATGAAATAGTATTAGCTCCACTGTCCATAATAATTAAATAAATTTGCTGAATATCAATATTGTACTTTAAATTAATTTGTATCGTATTTTTAATGATAAATGTAGCTTAGACTGATATTCCCCCACCTTAAAAAATTATCTATACTTCCAGTATGAATTAAATCTGCTTTCTACAAGTAGTTTCATGCGAAACTAAAACAAAAAAGTACTAGAGAACATCAAAACAGGAAATAAGAATCAATGTACATGTACTGATGATAATTATATAGTTGATGTTAAATTTTTAAAAAAAAGAAGTTGGTTACAGTAACAAATGACTAAAGAGAAAACGAACTGAAAAAAACGATAATTTTTTTCGGTTCAGTTCTGGTTTCCCTTCCGAACAAAATAACGGTATTTTCAGGTTTTTAATTCAAAGCCCTGTGCAAAACTCAATCCTACTAAAACTTCCTGAGTTCTTATGGCTAAAAGTGCACAAATCAGTAATATGAATGAATGGTATTGCCATTATTTCAATGGTGTTAAAAAAGATTTATTTTTTCAGGATTAGAAAATTTTTAACAAAAGGTTTGTTAGTGTGAATAATATAATAATTTCATAAATTCGTTAAAATCTAACAATAAAATTTTTAAAATGATGAAATTTGTATTTTAAATTATTTTGTTCAGAATTTGCAGTACTTACGTAATATAAGCAACAATAGCCAATGTTCAAGATAATTTGCCAAGTTGGCAACCGCAATTTCACGTGTCATATGTACTGAATTGGCAATCATGTGCTTTGTCTCAAATTACGTCACCAATAGGTATCAATAATATGTAAATACCAAATTTACTATACATGAAAAACTATCAATACATAGTGATAATAAAAATATCACTAACTTTGCCAAGGAACACCCAATATTATACTATATTTTCACTAATTTT
The DNA here is from genome assembly GCA_019973975.1 of Trichonephila clavata. NCBI lineage: Eukaryota > Metazoa > Arthropoda > Arachnida > Araneae > Nephilidae > Trichonephila > Trichonephila clavata. Next base: position 29,130 of record BMAO01027331.1, read on the forward strand.
CGATCAAATACAAACAGGTTTGGTGATAAAGGACTCGGCATGAATAAGTGATAAAACACTAGGAAGAGAACCTAAAGAGATTGATGATAATAGTACTGTATATTTTGGAAAGGGACTCTACAAAGACTATTTATTTCAGTAAAAGGAGTGAGAATGAGTTATATTAACCCTCTCGCTGTATAGTGCTATGTCTAGTATGTGTACTTAGCCCATGGAAATTGCAGGATGCACAGCAAGAGGGTCAATGTCGCTATAATGCAACACAAGGGTTACAGATGAAGGATCTCGTAATTTTGAGCCCCAGTAAAGCGACGAGAACAATATCTGAGCTAGAACCCCACTCTCCATACTGCCACACCACACCAATAACAGGACTTTGAGCTTCACAGAATTAACATGCATAAGCCTCCTCTACATGGCAGGTGTTCAGTGACACCAAGCACACTCAACACGAGTTCATGACCATAACCTAGTAGATTATTACAACTAGTTTTCTCAGTACGAAAAATCAACCTTTGTTCAACAAAGATAAAAGTAATAGTACTGTGAATAAAACATGCAAAAAATTAGAAAAGTTTTTCATCGCTATCAACTGTAGGTGCCCATAAGTATATAAATAAACCAAAAATGAAATCCTCACTTGTTTTAAGTTTACATTCGAATTGGGTTAGTACTTCAAAAAACTAATGCAGAATTTTCTTAGCTAAATTATTCGAAATTTAGAAAAAATGAAAATTTTTCTCACTTTATGCTTTTCAATTAGCCATTTTTCCATGGGAGCACCACAATCAGAACAAGCTTGTACAGTATGGTTTTCCTCCACATGCTTCTCTAATTCACTACGAGGAACTGGTTCTTCACATCGTTCACATAACTGTATATTACGTACGCAATGGACATTATGGATTACATAGTTGATTGCAGCTATATGACGCTTGCTAAAATAAATAAGCAAGTTAAAATTGTAACCCTGTGAATATTACTAATGAAGAAATGAAATGTTACGTTCCATACCAGTTTGCGCAGTATTCAACCTTATCTTCCATTTTGCGAAATTAATTGCTGTGAGCTTTTCCAAGAACTGATAAACTTTTCCATGCGTTTGATAGGTTTGTATGCGCTTTGATTTGCACTAAATATTCCATTAAAAACACAGAATTTAAGTGTTAACAATATTTCGAATTATTGAAATATAATTAGTTTTCTTACCTTAAATAACTAATACAAAAATAATTTCCTGAAATGCATACAACAGATAATCTTAACTTGCTACTTTTCAAATTGAAACCGAAACCAAAGACGAATTACGGTTCCAGGTACATGATAAATATGTGCAAAGCATATATATTTTTTTTTAAGTAAGAAAAATTTTAAGATTCCTTTAAGTTGTTGAAATATATTTTTTATTACAATATTAATTGCTTCAATTAAATGAAATATATTACGTATTCTTTTTTCCTTTAAAATCGTTGAAAACTGTATTTGAAGTAATATTACTTTTTCGATGTGCTTCAACTTTTTTGCTGTTGTATTGTGGGACAGGTGTTTATATTCCTTGTATCGTGAGTTGATCAACTTTTAATCTCTCTCTACCGGTTTTCTACAATTAATTGTAATAAATAAAAGGTTTGACTTTTTTTTATTTTTAAATATTTAAAGGGTTTTTTTTTCTTCTAGTTTTGGAGTGACTTGTTTGTTTTCTATTGTGATTAGATTTGCATATCCTAAGGTTTACCTATTTATTCTTGATATGTTATCAGCCTTTCAATAACTTAAGATCAACTTCATTTTATTCTAGTTAATTTTTATCGTTGCTATGAAAAAACTGTATTCTATTAAGAATTTTCTATTAAACGTGACAAAATTTAAATATTGTTTCATATTTGTGTAGGAATGGTTATTTTTACTGATTTTTAACTGGTAAACTAATTTATAAAATCTGTTAACTTCCGTAAAATGCGGCGTATAACACACACTTTTTACTCAAAAAAATAAGACCAAAATTTACGGGTGCGCGTTACACGCAGGGTATAAAAATGATAAATTTAAAAATTGAAAGCAGTTAAGCATAAAAAAAAAAATTCGGATTCTACATGTATCAAAATACTGTTTATTTAACAAAAATTACATTCCTTACAAATTTGAAGGGTTGTTGTTCTAAAAGTATACCATTTCTTTAAAATCTTGGGATAATACCTCAAATAAATTATTTCAAAACTGAAGAGCATTGCACGCTTACATTTCAGGTTCCTTCATTAAAAAGGGGGGTGCACGCATGTTAATGGCAGATATACCTAAAAATTAAAAATTGCAGCTTGAATGTATAGGTGCACTTTGTGCACCAGATTTTACGGTATTTTGTATTTTTGGGTACTTGTGCAGCACTATACCATTGACCAATTTTGTTGACTCAAGTCTGTCACAATTTGCAGCCCTGAGTAGAAACCATTCTCACTCACATGTCCAAACAAAAATAATAATGGTGACAGTTTTTGGTAGTATATTTTGAATTGGCGAAGTCTTTTGGATTTGGCTGAAATTGGTATATGGTATAACAGCTACTGTAAAATCTGAAGTATTGCTTGCATTTTGTAAACAAAAAAGAAGATACAAATTTATGGATGCTTATCATACACTGGGTTTTAAAAACGATGGCTTCAAAAATAGGAAAATGCGCATATAAAAATTAGGCTTCTACATAGATCGGATTACTTTTTATTTAAAAGAAATGACTTGCCTAATGAACTTAAAGGATTGTAGTTCTAGAAGTATCCTATTTTCTTAAAATCCTATATTAATACTTCAGATAAATTACTTCCAAAACATAAGAGCTGTACAGAGGTATATTTCAGATTCCTTTGTAAAAAAGGGGGTCATGCATTATATGGTGAATATACTTAAAAAAATTAAAGCAATCAGCTTGAAAGTATAGGAAGGCATTATATGCCAGATTTTATGGTAAGTACTGTGTTTGGTTTATGATATTAATGAGAGTTTGTGTTCGTTACCTCAGTTTTGGACAACAGTATTGAAATTAAAAATCAGACATTGTATATCTGAATTTTTTCAAAAATGTTTTTCTTCGAAGAACATTACACAAGTAAGGAAGATGAATTAGTTGAAAAACTGTAGAATTTCTAGTAAAAATAAAACTAAGGGAATTTATTAATAAGGAAATCAGGCTGCAGTAACAGAGTGATTATGATCAAGAACTCCTAGTCAGTGTTGTAGAGTTACAGGTTCAACCCTAGGTGCCATTAAAGTGTGTGTCCACCAACCATGTAAAGAAACTGATGCACATTAAATGTGTTGAGGTCTTAAGTTGGTGTGATCTGGAAGTTCAAAGAGTCAGCCACAAGCTCAGGTGTAGTATTCATTACTTGACTACTAAGATTCAAAATTATGAGATGTCCCCAATAGCCCTCGCGTAGCTTCAGAGTGCAACATTCATAAAACAGTTAATCCAAAATGTTATTTATTGTAAAAATTATTCTTAATGTTTTTTTGTTGATTATAGGAGCAATAAGCCCAAATCTAAGGAGTTCTGGCTTATACTGATTGCTAAGATTATGAATACATGGAGGTGTTTTTGAATATTATAAATGGGGGGTGGAACTATTTTTTCAAATGTCATAAATTTGTTAATAGTGCTCAGTTTAAATTTAAAGTATTTATAGATTATGGGGATCAGGAAGCCTAACACAACACATAGAAAACATGTCAAATTCTGTTCCATCAGTTTATTAGGGGTGTGTATTTTATCGACTAATACTGTCCTAGTTTTCATTTTGGCAGCTCCTTATGGCGATTGCCAACTCATGGTCCTTATATAATCAATAAGTGTCAAATTTAAGAAACTATGTTGTGAATTTATTGGTTGTCAGAATCATGGAGCCAAATACAACACATAGAAAAACTCCAAATTATGACATATACAAGTTGCTAGTATAACAGATAGGTAACTTTGATGAAATTCCATCAGAGTTCATCTGTTTCAATTCCTACTATTAGTTCTCTCTCTCCCTATATGTATCTATTTATATATATATAGCTTGTTCAAATTTTCAATCATTAATAAAATACTTTCTATTCATCCATTCAAGTTCAAATACATTTTTTAAAACTTGTAATGGATGACACTTAATGTTAATACAGTTTTTCAAGTATTAATTCATTAATTAAAATAAGAAATGAATAAATAGTGAAAAACAAAAATAATAGTTCAGTAACATGTATAGAAAGGAAAATTATTCATTAATGGATAGCGTGTTGGATTTCTATTCCAAAGGCATGGGTTCGAATCTCACATGGGATGGTCTTATTTCTGAAAATGTGATTTCTCTATTTTGTTAGAATAATTAAATTTAATGTATGGATAAATAGTAACAAACAAACAAAATAGTTCAACACCATATATAGAAAAAAAAAATGGAAAATTGCAAGGAAATATTCATTTTCTCTTTTATCACTTAATATTGTGATTGTCATATGTATATACACATTTATATTAGTTGTAACTATTTAATAAAAAGTTACTAAAATAAAATTTTTCTTTGTTGACCTAAGTAGGAATTTACTTTAAAATTTTTTTTTTTATATTACTTGTTGTCAATGTGTTTGAGATGAATTTGCACGATGATTAACATTTTTGTATTGGAGTATATCGTCATTGGTAGTGTTGGTAAGAACTTGGAAAAGTAATATAAATGCTTAAATAATATAGTTAGTTTTTGTTTTTAACACCCTTTTATAAGCTTAACTTGTTTGGGATGGAATCTTTGAACTAAATTTTTACCCACTTTAAAAGGTCAGATTACTTCGAAATTTTGCCCACTTGTCCAAGACCGATGACAATACAATAATTTTGCTCTATTGTCCTGTTTAGGATTAACAATTTCCCATTTACAGATCCCATTCCGCATCTGGTGACTAATTTCAGATCCCATTTCCAGATTTGGCGACTAAAAGATTAAGTTACAACTTAGTTCAATTAACTATAAGAGGGTGTTTTTTGTTTTTTTAAACTGTATTTGTTTTAGTACACACATTAATTTATCACCAATTGAATTTTTGTTATCATATTGGATAAAAATCCAATAAAAAAAATAAGCAGTTGGTGCAATTTTCATATTTTTTCCCTTCTTTCCCAAAGATGTGAAATTAACTAGGATTTTACTAACAATGTAATTTATTGAAAAGCATTTGAATACTGTCTTTGATAACTTTTTTTCTGTGAATAGTTTAAAGATCCTAATTGTTAAAGTAACTTAACATGTGCATTTTCTCTTTTTTTTTTTTAGAACAATGCCGACTCTTGTCCTCAATACTAATGTTTCTAAAGACAAGATTCCAGAAGATTTTTTGCAAAATACTGCTAAATTAGTTGCTGAAGTCTTGAAAAAACCAATATCTGTAAGTATTTAATATTTTGTATTATGCATATTGCTTTATCATATAACTAAATGTTACATGTATATATTTTAAATTATTTCAGTATGTAGTTGTTCATGTAAATCCAGATCAAATGATGTCTTGGGGTGGAACTTCTGATCCATGTGCTGTTGGAACATTGGGAAGTATTGGAAACTTGGGAACTCCTCAAAATGTAAAGATATCAAAAGTTCTTTTTGATCATGTGAAAGATAATCTTGGTATTAAATCAGATAGGTATGTCAGCTGTATCAAATTATATTTTAACCATATCATATTTTTTAAAAAATCTTTGTTTTAGTACATGGTCAAAATTGAGCTGAAAGATTTTGAATTTAAAGAAACGTTTTGTAATATTAAGTAACTTTTTCTTTTTTAAAACAATGTTAGTATTTTTATAAAGATAAACTTTAATAAAGAGTGTCATTTAAACTGCATTTACCAATTCAGAAGTACCGTAATTTCGCACGTATAGTCCGCACCATCGTATAGTCCGCAGACACGATTTTATATAAAAAAATTTTCAAAAATTGTCAGATAGTCCGCACCACCGGATAGTCCGCGGACTATACGTCCGAAATTACGTTATTTTAATACGGCAATATTAATGTATTTTAGAAACAAAGAACTAAGTATAAATAGAAAAAAAGTACTTCCTTACTAATATACCTTCAGAAATAAAACGCTAAATACAAATAAAAAATAGTGCTTACTAATTAATCATATATTAATTAATCACACATTCTACTACATTAATGAAAACCTTCAAAGTCCGATTCATCGGTATCAGAATTAAACAGTTCTAATATATTTTCGGGAAGAGTGTCCGAAAGTTCATTTTCAGCATCACTATCTTCACTGTCAGTGATTTCCTCGCTTTCACTAACAATCCCGGCTTTTATAAATCCCGATCGGATGGTGGACACTTTAGCGCGCCAGCCTGGATTTTAGGAGCTCTACTAGCTACTAATTCGTTCTGCACTATGCTCTATGGTTTACTATCGATACATACGATTGTTTTTTTGGAATCTCGCGCTTTTTTTATATTTGATCATCTGCAGTTCACGACACCGTGTTTTTTAAATTTCAAGGTTTTTAACCGTGAACAACCAGCGTATTATCCGCACTGGTGGATAGTCCGCAGCTTCAAAAATTCGCATTTTAAACACAGATAGTCCGCGGACTATACGCGCGAAATTACGGTAAATTTTTTTAAATTGTGGAATATAAGATTAATAATTTTTCACTTTGAGGGTACATTTCTCCCCTTCCCTGCCTCCTGTTATCTTTAAAAAGTTGTACATTTACTCTGGCCTCCAGATATCAAGGTGTAACCTATTTTTCAAAACTCACTATTAAAAAGATTCCTATACCAATAAGATCCATTCTTTATTTGAATGATAATAATGATCTTAAAGAAAGCACATGCAAAAAGAAAAAGATAGTCACCATTTTTATTTTGAAGAAATGGACTCTTACATAGGAATGAGAAAAAATGTGTACAATTTGAGCAATGCTCTTAAAACAGGTAATGAGAAGGGAAAAGAAATGGAAACCATAGGACCTTATTAGTGACTAGCAATTGCCCTTTGAGTGATAAAATTAGTGAAACTCGTCTAATTAAGTGATTTATGATTTGCTAACTGGTTAATCAAAACAGTTAACTGTTTTTTGCTACTAATTTTAAAAGATATTTTCCCAAAAACCGAAAGTTAATTTCTTTTAAGTGATTTTATTTTTTCTGTTATTCATAAAGTACTTATATTTGTAATTTTAAAAAAAATAGGGAGTATATATTGTATGAATGAAGGAGCAATGTTTAAATAGTAAATCAAAAATATTATTTTTAAAATAAATGGAATTTAAGTGTCGATAAGTTTAAAGAGGGAGGAAAAAATATTAGTGCAACCTAGAGTTTGTGTAAGAAATGGGGCTTGATGATTTATACCAGTGATTCCCAAAGTGGTCTATGACGATCTGCAAGGGGTCCATGTCAGCAAAAAAATAATTGGGGGGGGGGGGGTCATGAGATGTAAATGTCTATGATAGTGGCTCTCATTAATCCAAATTGTGACTTTAATCATTAAAAAATTTTTGATCTAGTGGAATCAGATTTTACCAATTCAACTGATTTAGTTACTAAATTTAGTGAAGTTAATTTGTGGCTACTAGGTGACAGCATAAATTTTACTAAGATGAGAACCATTTCAGCATTTATTTCCAGAATTAAATTGAAGTATAATATTGGATGTTGCGAATTTTCTCAATTTGTCACAGACAATCTGTCTGGACATTATAACTTATGTTCAATATTTAAAGTCCCTTTACTCAGATTTTGAAACTAGTTTTAAGATTGCTTTTTTATAGTAATGGCATAGAGTAGACAATGAATTCATATAGTCAAATTGAAAAAAAAAATGTCATATTACTATAGGAACTGATCAGAATAGGCCTAAACAATCTTAAAATGTTTAAAAATGGATGTTAGCAATTTTGCTTTAAAAAGACATTCCTGTTATTTGTCGTGAATTATGGAATATCATGAGAGTTTTTAATTGCTTTTCCTAGTGTGAGGGAGTTTCAGTGAGTTTGTCAATCTCAAAAACAAAAAAGAGAGCTGGACACTTACTGACAAAGTAGATTCAGGGTTAAACGTTAATATTAAATATTGAAAATTTGTTACTGTAGCACCAGTTTCATCCCTCTCATTAAAAACATTTGTTTGTTGTTCAGTTATTTTATGTGACAGTTTTATATAGTTAATTATATTATTTTTATTTAATTCATTAACATGTGCTGCTTTAATTTTAAATGCTATACTTCACTACAGTTAGAAATTTAATTCTTTTAAAGTAGGTAAGTAGTACTAGCTGCCAAAAAGACATTTAAGCTGAAAATTTGCCTAAAATCAATATTAGGTAAGCAGGGGGTCTACCTGAAACCGAAAAACATGGCAATGGGTCTAAAAGACAAAAAAGTTTGGGAACCTCTGATTTATACGATGAAAATGATTTTTATATTTTAGTAAATTTAGTAGAAATACTAAAGCTGATAGAAAAGGATTGTAAAAGAATTTGGTATTAATACTTCAACCTTATTTAGTGCAGAAGGAATACTGATATTTTTATTTATTCAAATGGAAAAAAATGGTCCTCCTTTGGGAAAATTTTTTGAAATTAAAAAATTCAGAAAAGCAATATAAAGGATTTGAAGCCTGGTGGCTGAGTAGTAGTGTATTGCACTTCCATGGCACAGGTCCAGGATTCAAATTCTTGGCTGGGCAAGGTCGACTAAGCCTTTCATCCATCCCTTCAGTGGGTTGATAAATGAGTACCAAGCTTGCTTGGGAACTAAACACTGGGAGTTTCACGTCAGACTGATCACCTGATCGGAACATTTCCTTGTGTACCTCAGTGCCCAAGGTCACAAAGACTGAGATGGGCACAGTAGGTCTTGGGCTTCATAGGCTGTTGTGCCACTGGGTTTAGTTTAATATAAAGGATTAATTACATTTTATAAGTTCTTACAAAGTGGAATTTTTCCTTCTAAGAGATGGAATTTCCATATTCTCCTTAGATGCTGACATTGGCTTCTTGGTAATTTACCATTTGGTGATGAGAAAAAGTACCTTGACAAAATTAAAGTCAAACTGTTAGTATCTAGATCAGAATTTTACAACAGCCCCTTACAGACCTTGACTGTCTCAACAATGCACTCCTTCCAGTGTCCTCTATTTCTAGCAACTACTCTCCAATTTTTAATTTTCTAAATAATTGGCTCTTTCACAATATCATCCAACCATCAAGTTGGTGTCTTCTTATAGTTCAGATTCCTTTGGGTTTTTTAAATGACAAGATATTACAGTAATTGCTACATTCAATTTTAACAGTCTTGAAAAGTTCGAAGAAATGTGCCAATGAGTTTCACGTTATCCTTTCAAAAGGACTGGAAATATTTTATTTGCTGTTACTCAAATAAAATCTCTAACAGTCAGTAATTTTTATTCAATACACTGACACCGATTCAACCTATGTCAACAGACAGTGAGATAGCTTTTTCAATTCAGCAGTAATTTCCATACTGAATTATATTCATCCGTGAAATATGGCCTGTTAGACTCAATAGTTTTCCTTAAATATTGTTTTACTAAAAAACCAGATTTATAGACTTTGCTTTGTTAGCTTCCTATTTTTTTTCACATAATGAAATATTAATGATAACCCTTTTGCAATGAGTTTGTCATATATGCACCATTCTCGAATCCCCATATCAGTCAGTAAGCCATTCAATGCACCTTTCCATGGGACAGTCAGTCTTGTAGATCAAGTACAAATGTGATTCATCAGTGTATCACCCGGTTGCTGGTGTCATTTAGAGTGGGTGTATATGTAACACAGGGGTCGGCAACCTATGGCACGCGTGCCAGATGTGGCACTCGGAGCAATTTCCAATGGCACGCCACCACTCTACGAAATCATAAAATATATACTATATATAAAACTAAATCGTTTTGTCTCTCCTTTCATCCCCTCGTACATTTTTATATAAAGGTTATTTTTCATTTTCGATTTTTTGCCATAAAATGATTCTGCTGAATCAGCTTGCTTGTAGTTTGTATGCTTTATGTAAAAGAAAACATCTTCTGTTTAAATGTGACTTACTATTAGCATTAAATATTCAACACATATAAAAATTAGTGAGTAATACTTGCAAAATTGAGAATCATTCATCACGGCTCTGTAAATAAAAAAGTAAGTAGTTTGTCTTTTACCCACCAAAAGTTTGGGCATAGACGGAAAAAGAAAAAACAAATGTCTTAGGTATAAATCAAAATTCTGCTTAACAGACGTTTTCCATCCGAAATATATTAAACAAAAATAGTTATTCCATCAACATATTTAACTTGGATTGGAAATAAATATTGTGCCAGTTAATAGTTACATATTGAATCAAATGGCGACTAAAAAAAAGAAAGCTTGATGTTTGCGATTTCCAAGATTCTTGGACTAACAAATTTGGATTCATACAACAAAAAGATCGCGCTGTATGTGTGCTATGTGGCGAAAGTGTCGGTATGTCGTACGTCAAGTGTACAAAGACATTTTCAAACTAAACACCAGACCACATTTAAGAATTCTGATGAGAAATGTGAAGTCTTAGAAAGAGCTATTTTTGGATATAAAAAGAAATTACATTTTTGTGTCAAACAATTGGAGTCAAACCAAAAGCGACAATATAGTTTTGTCATTGCTCATTGTTTAGCAGGCAAAGGAAAACCTTTTACAGATGGCGAACATATAAAGGACACATTTTTTAAAAGTGCTGAAATATTGTTCAGTGATTTACCTAACTTGCAAACAATATTATCACGAATTCAAGAAATACCTGCTTCTGCTGCGAATTGTTGAAAGAAGAATAACACAAATGGCAGAAAATGTAACTGTGAAACAAAATTCAGGCTTACAAGAAATTGTTGCATTTAGCATTGCTCTTGATGAAAGTAAAGACGTGAATGATGTTGCATGCCTTGTAGTAATTACACGATATTGTGATAAAAATCAAATTTATGAAGAATTATGCGGTATGATTCCTCTGTCTGGTGCAACTAAAGGGCAGGATATTCTTTTTTCATTTATAAATCATTTTGAAAGAAAACATATTAATATAAATAAAATATTTTGTGTAACTACTGAGGCGCTCCTGCAATGGTTGGCAAGGAAAAAGGATTTGTCAAACTTCTTGAAAATCATATTGGACATAAAATATTGAACTTCCATTGCATAATACATCAGGAAAGTTTAGTTGCCAAAATTTCGTCTCAGCGCTTAATTTCTGTAATGAATGCTGTTGTTAAAATAGTTAATTTTATAGTGTCTCGATCTTCATTAGTACACAGACAATTTAAAACACTTTTAGAAGAAATGAAAAGTGAATATGGAGATCTTCCCTTGTACAGTCATGTCCGTTGGCTTAGTCGTGGTAATGTATTGAATAAGTTTGTGTCATGCATGGAGCACATTAAAATTTTTCTTAATGATAAGGGACAACATTTTCCCGAATTAGACGACAAGGAATGGTTATGTAAATTGATGTTTCTGACAGATATAACTAAACATCTCAATGAACTAAACTTAGGATTGCAAGGAAAAAGTCAAACAGTACTTGAACTTTTTGAATATTGGAAGGGCTTTGCTACAAAATTAAATATATTTTCCCGTGATATTAATACTAGTACCTACAAATACTTCCCAAATGTTAAAGCGCTTGCAAATACATCAACCATAGACAAAGATGAACAAATTTACGTTGAAGCACTTAAGGAGTTTTCTAAAAGATGCAAAGACTTTGAAGCTTGTATGCCCATATTTTCTTTTCTAATCAAACCTGATTTAATAGACCCATTAATAATCCCATTCGATTTGTCAATTTTTGAGTGGATGGAAACTGATAATTTTGAAATGGAACTTATTGAATTAATATCTTCAGAATTATGGAAAACCAAATTTACTGAGTTACTGAAAAATTTGGAAGATAACTCTAGCAATAAATCGACAGCTATTTTAAATTGCTGGATGTCATTGCCAGAAAGATATAATTGTTTGAAAAAAATAGCTTGTGCCCTGCTTTCCGCTTTTGGTTCCACATAACTGCTGAACATTCTGAATCCTGTGTCAAATTGAAAGTAACGAATTATACCCCTGATATTGCGACATTAAGTAGATCTCTGCAAGGACAAGGTTCTCATTAAAATTTTAATTTTTTATTTAACTTTGCTGCATGAACACTTATACTTTATGTTGTTTATTTTTAGTTTCATAAATATTTTTAATAATGCATAATATGTATACAATTTTAATTTTTGATTTATATTGAAGAACAGTCATATTTTAAGTTTTCCTTAAAAATTCTAAAAATATACATATTTATGTGCACATTTTTAATATTTGTATTTATATTGAAGTAATAGTTGTATTTTATTTTTGTGTCAATAAATATCTTTAAATGATGCATAATTAGCATATAAGTAAATTTTTATTTTTGGCCTCTATTTTTCCTAATTTTCCATGTATTGTCGTGGGAATCAAATTGTTTCAAATATTTGCTATTGCTTGGCACGCTGAATCATGTTGGTAGGTTGGTTTGGCACGCCACAGCTGAAAGGTTGCCGACCCCTGATGTAACACTTCTGTCAAAAAATTTTTCTGTTGATCAGTATATAATCACGAAAAGATTAGAGTAATAGTTTATTTTAATGCTTTTTTAAAAAAAACTAATAACCAGCTTCCCAGTTTTTTGCTTTATAAAAAGCAAAAAACTGGATTTAAATATTTAATTGGCTTTTTACATACCCAATTGGTGATGCATTCTTGTGTAAAGATTGATAAAGATTCTGTTGGGGAAGAGGGGGAATGAATGTATGTATTCAAATGTGTACAAAAATGCTAAACTATACATTTTTATGTTCATGTAAATTCATTCAAGTATTGTTTATTTTTTAAGCATGAAAAAATTAAATTTGTTCATTTACTCAATTTGGAATACGTTAATTTTTTTATAATGTTTGTTACCTATAACATTTTTCAAACATCATGTTGAGTAGCCTCATTTTCTGTGATTTGTTTGTAACATTTGAACTTTCTTCACACTGAATTTCTCATATATATACATTATTTTTCAGATTGTTTTGTTAGTTTTTTCTTTTGTCTTGTTTCTATATGTTGACCCCATCTAAGTGAAATGAATTGTCCATTCAATGTAGACTTTTTAATCTCAAATGTTTATTCATGTATGTAATTTTTAGGTGCTCCCTAACATTCACTATTACCTTTACTTTATCATTAAAAAAAACTACTCGGAATACTATATATTTAGATGGTGACATTAACTTTTGCTGACATGCAATTTATGTGTTACCGTTAAAGAGAAACAATTTTTTTATGTGAGTCAGCCATATCTTTTTAGTATTGATGAACCTGTACAAAGCTCTCAAAATTATTAATATTTATACATATCTTATTTATGAATTTTGAATGCTTTTTGTTTATTTTTAACTTATACAAATCCATGCTGTTTATCGCATCTCTTCAAAAAATTTTAGGAAGTTTCGTGATATTTTGTAGAAGCCATAACCATATTCCTGCCAGAAGAAATTTGTTTCTAATTTATTTAAGGGAATTCTTTTTCTGACTCCCTTTTTCATTGATGTTGCTGCCACCCTCATTTATTAAAAGTAAATGAAAGCTTAACGATGGAATTTTTTAAATTCATCCATGCAAAGAACTGAAATTTCAGATAATATTTTTCAGCAGCCACTTTTTAGCGTACATTGATTTTTTTAATTTTTAGATTTGTAATTTCATTTTATTGGCAACAATTTGAAAAGAATTTTTTTTTTCCTCTGAAGAAATTGATTAGTTGGTTTTTGATTGAAATTTAGAGCCATAGGAAAAAACCACTCTTATTTGTACACCAAAAAGGTTCATGTGTTGTAATCCAAAAAAAATTTATATATCACACATCAAATAGAAAGGCAAAACAATTGTGTATTGACAAGTAATCGCTTGAAATTTTTAAAGAAATCAATTTAAGTTTGTGCAGATTCCCCCCCCCCTCCTTTTTTTTTACCAAGCATTAATAAAAACATCGATTTTTGAATTCTCTTAAATGCTGTCTCATCAATCATTAGTTTAACGCATTTCGCAGTTCACTCCCTGTCAAGTCTATTTCTATTAGAAGATTTTACAAAGTTCATTGAAAAAAACAATTTTTTGCACAAAAAATCAAACACCATCAAAAGAGCACTAACTAGTTTTTTAATTAATATAAAATTATTTGATAAAGAATCCCATGTGTTTAATATAATATTTTTTTCTATTTTTACTGTGGGATCAATATTATCTGCACTACTATCACACAGTTTTCCTCCTACTTCAGAAATCAAGTCTTAAAGTTTTGTTTTCCACACTATTCTGCTTCGAAATTCAACTAATTCTATTTCTAAATTAGCAACGCCTCCACATAAATTTGGTTTACTCCATTGTTTCAAATTCTGTTTTGTATGGATGTAAAATAAAGTGGAATGTATTTTCCAAACTTTTAAATTGATTGAATCTCTCCTCAACAGCTTGTTTTATTTCCTACATAATCATTAAATATTTTTTAATTGCATTTTCTTGAATGTCAATTGAGTTTTAAAAATGTTTTTGTAATTGGGGAAAATAACTCATGATTTTCATTTCCAAGTCCTTAGTAAAGATGTCAAATTTCATCATAAATATTTTCAAACATTGTTAAAACAATTAGGCCATGCCCTTGGAAGTTTTTTATTCAGTTCATTAAAATGCTGAGTTGATGTTACATAAAAACATTAAATCATTTAACCAATGTATATTGGATAATTCATCGAAACTATTGTCTTTTTCAATTAAAAAGGGCTTTATTTCTTCTAGTAACCTTGCAAAGTGATTAAGGACTTGACCACAAAACTAAGCAATCGCATATTGTTGTATGTCAAAATTCCTGAATATTGGCATTCAATTTCCTCTAAGAATTGTGCAAATTACTGTTGTATTAAGTTGATTATTTTTATTGCAATTGCCATTACACTGGAAAATGTTTTTAAACCATGCTTTGCACATAAAACTTGCTGGTGTATTATTCAATGGAATTCAATTTGAGAATGTGAAATATTTTGCTTAAGATACTGAATAAGTCCAATGTTCTTCCCTACCATGCTTTGTGCACAGTCTGTAGTTACTGAAACCATTTTCTCAAGGTCAGTATCCATTTCTTTGAATACAATATCAAATTCTTTAAAAATATCAAGATTCGTGCACTTCCCTTTCTAACGTTATTAGTTTTAACTCTCTCTATTTAACTTTTCTTTCATTATATTTCCATACTTATACCAAGCAAAAACTGCTAATTGTGCATAACCATTTGTATTATTACTCTCATCTAAAGCAACTGAATACATTTCTACGTAATTTAAATCGTTATGTATTAACAAAAAAATTTTTTTTTCTAATTCTATTACTTGATTTTTAATTATATTGCGACTTATAGGTAACTCATTTTATGCTTTATAATCAAAGTCTTTTTCTTTAAAATCAGCAAACAATGTAGGACTACATTCTATACCCCCCCCCCACACACACACACACACACAAATTCTCCTTCTGAAAAAATGTTTCCCTTGGTGAGCAATGCAATGGGCAACTTGAAAACTAGCTGCTGTAATGTTATTTTTTGGAACCAAAAAACTTTTTAAAACACTGCTTTGAGAAAAATTCTCTTTTTTTTTTATTTAATAAATAATAGTTTTTTCTTTCTTCATCTGTTGACATGCCGAGATTAGAATGCAAAATTTCAAAATGTCTTTTTCACATTATATGTGTGTGAAGTCACTTTTTCACATATAATCATTTTATTCCTTTCAATCACACCATATTTGTCAAACCATTTAGCTTGATATGGCCTGGAACTTGTATGGCTTGTTTTTAATTTTTAACCACTGACATAGTACAGGGCTACAATTAAAAATATTTATATTTAGAATACAATAATTTGAGAAGTTTTGTTTTAATATACCTATAATATACATACATATCAGTACACACAACTTTTAAATGCATTCGAAATGGATGTCACTAATTTCAACACTGGTACTGACTGGTACAGGAGCACCTTAAATTGCTAGTATCGAGAATAACAGACATGTGCATGGCGCCTCTCAAGATGAAACAGAGAGGGAACAATACAAGTGCAAATAAGTCTCTTTCTACAAACATAACTGAACATAAACTTACAAAAGTGCATTTTATCTGAAGAATGAGCTTTAAATATGGTTATTTGCTTTGGTTTATCAATTTTTTTTTCAGTAAACAAAATGTGAGTAAAATTATACATTTGTTGTCATTTGTGTATTTTTGGAATTGTAATGATTAAACTGGAGGTTATAGGCAGCATTTAGATTGCTTTTGTGTCAATGAAGTGCTTGAAAAAATACAAATAGAATATAAATAATCCACACAAATAAGAAAAATCTAAATCTAGCAATCAGGGGTCAGTTAAAAAGAATGTGTGGGTCCGTGTCTGACCCATGAATCATAGGTTCACCATCTTTGATCTAGATCATTATACTTTTCAGCTTACCCATGTGGAATGAACAAGTATTCCAGCTAGTATATATATCACATTATGGTTGTTTTGCATGACTGGAATTTTGCTGAAAATTATCCCAATTTTCCTGTTTACCCCTTAAAAAGGAAGATTATCCAGAGAACATTTTCTTGGAAAATACTTTTCATCTATAAACTTTTTAGATATTTTTAAAAGAAAAATTATTTAATGTTTGCATTAAGTTATGTTCTTTAATGAAATTTTTTTTCCATAAAGTGTTTGATTTCCTTAATTTCTAAAATCTCTTATTTTTTTTCAGGATGTATATCACTTATGTTGATTTGGAACGTGCTAATGTTGGTTATATGGGCACGACATTTGCTGATATGTAGTTCTTCATCTAATTGATCATTTATTTTCATACAAAATTGTCTTTGTACAACAATAGAATATTCTAATGCTATGAATCCTAACACAAAATTTCATCTGTTTGGCTATGCATCTTAAAATAGGCATTTTGGAAATGTGTAATTATTTTTTATATAAAAATAAAATAATTTGTTCCACCTTGTATTTATGTTTTTAAAATACATTGTATAAGAAATATTCTTTAAAAAAAAATGAATGATTTTTCCTTTTTCATTGTAAACAGGCTCCTCACTTGTCTGTTGGTGAAATAAAATTTAAAAGGCTGAAGTTTTATAACATTTTTATTTCAGACATTCTTGTATTAGTATTATGTATTAATATATTAATGTGGTAAACATGGTGACACACACAATCGAATCATCAAATAAGATATTTACACTATTTTATTTTGAAAATTATTTTTTAAATTTGTATTTGATTACAGAACTGATACATTTTATTAGCAATTTTACAAGTGAAAAGGTGAATTTTCATTATTAGGTTCAAAACTGGTGTGTAACTATTTATTTTTTTCTGGAATTATTCACTACTACTACTAAAAAATTCAATAATTTTTTTGAAAAAGAGCACTATTGGTTTTTTATAATATGCATTAAAAGATTCTTAGATATCAAAATGTAGTACATTACATCTGAAAAACACCATGTAGTTGATACTTAAAAAAAATCAAAAACGTCCAAATTTTTGTCTTGATGATAAATAAAGTTCCAAGGTTATTTTAAGTCAAATTAAAAATATAGGTGGGGAAATCGGCTCCTTTCCAATACTATAGATAAAAATGAGATGGGTTTTTGTTGCCTCTTTCTTTTTAATTTTCTAAGAGTAACATTTGCAAAATAAAATAATTAATTTGATTATTTTATTTAACATACAATAATTTGCATTCTGATGGCCAAATCAAATAATTTTTAATATATTAGAAATATGTAATTCCTATTTTGCAAAACCTTCGTAAGAATTCTTCTCTCGTTTTCATGTGATGCAGTTTAAGGGAAAAACTTTATTTTAGGCAGATTGAGTCTCCATTTCTGAGCGGCTTGCTTTTGTCTAAGGATACGCATTTTTTAATACGACTCTCGCATTATGAATATGAATTCTCAAATATTAGCTTAGAAGTTATCTTCATCTCTTGACCGTACTTAAAATGTTTGACCATTGCGATTTCTAGTGGGTGATACTTAATGAAAAATGTAATGTTATAGGGAACGCAACCAAGTACAGTAGAAATAGTTGTCTGAAATCCAAATAACAGCCCCTTGACTATTGTTGTACATGAAGAAATTGGTATGATATTCGCAAATTAATAAGTCTCATTGTGCGAAAACAGAAGGAGCTGTAATCACTCTTCGCTGTTTTCATAATTTTTTTCAAACAAGTAGTAACAAATGACTGATAATTTGTTTCAATGCTTAAAATAATAAAACATAACTACAATTTTGTGGATAAGTGCATAAATCATTTTTGCAATCTATGAGGTTTTCAAAACGATAAATTGAAAAAGCTTGTAATTTCCAAATTTTTGAAGATACAGTTGTACTCTGATTTAACGAATTTTTCTTTTACCCCCATTAAAATAAAGGCAAAGCTTCTATTTAACAAATAATAAAAACCTCGAATCAACGAATTTTTTTCAACAGTTGAAAATTTCTTTTATTAGTTTGGATTGGAAAAAAAAATTGGATTTCTTTTCAAATGATATACCCCTTTTGTCTGGAGCAGGAAAAGTCTTCTTGCAAGCAGCAAATATCGATGGGAAAGAATGCAGCCCATTTTTCGTCTTTCCAGGTGCAGGTGAGTCATGAGCGTAACTTATCGCTTGAGTTTTGAATAAGACAGGAAATTCCTTTCTTATCTCACCCCACTCCACAACACCAGGGATATTTTGTTTTTACCATTTGCTCCATTTATTGAGGAAAGTTAAGTTTATTATGTGTATGGTTTTGCAGAAAATTTTGTTCTTGAATATTTGTGAAGCAAGGCAGATTGTCGGATACGAAAACGTTTTTCTTTAAGTAAAAAGTTTTAACATTTCACACCAATTTGACAATAACGTGTTGCACCACAAAATGCTGTTGCAGAACTTCTCAAAATATCAACGTCAACATTAGGTACAACTATTTAGCAGCTCGCCGAAATTGAAAAGGAATCTGCAGAATATAAAAAATCATTGTGAATTGTAAAATCATTGAAAGCCACCCCTCTTTCTGTTCTTGAATCCGACTTATTGAAATGGTACAGCATTGCTCGTGCCAAGAAAATAACCGCTACTGGACCTCCGATTAAAGAAAAAGCTCTTCAAATTCCCTAAAAGCTTAATGTGAAAAACATTTCTGCATCCAAATGTTCGATTGACCGTTTCAAGAAAATATACGATATAAGATTTTTAACATCTTTTAGTTCAAACTGAATAGCGCAACAGCCCATAAGGACCAAGGCCTACTATGCCCATCTCAGTATACGTGACAATTGGGCGCTGAGGTGCATGAGCACATGTTTTCCTATTAGGTGGTCAGTCTGAAGCGAAACTCACGTGTTTAGACCCCAAGCAAGTTTGGTACTCATTTATCGACCCACTGAAGGGATGAAAGGCTGAGTCGACCTTACTCAGCCGGAGGGTAGAACCCCGGACCTGTCGTGTGGAAGCGCGATACGCTACCACTGGGCCTCTCATCTTTTAGTTAGTATTTTAAAATTTCCAATTAACTGATGCGTAATGATTCACTAATAGTATTTTTAGCTTGCTGGATAAAAAGTGCTCAGTTTCTAACTATGGATATTTTTGGTGCAGTTGCTTATTACAATATTTCCAAAAGATAAGTGCAAAAAATTCGATTTTCTTGGATCCCTATATTACGAATAACCCCGAATTAACGAATAAAATGCCCGGTCCAAATGAATTCTTTAAATCGGAGTCCTACAGTATATGGATTAGAGTACATCTATTTCTTTTTAAAGAAAACTTTTCTGTATATTATATGTATGAATACTTTATCTGTGTAAAAAGTAATGATTCTCATACCTTCAATAATATATATATATATAATTTTATTGAAAACTTAAAATGAAGAACAAACACACACTGTACAAAATTAAGTATGAGCAATATTTTACATTTACAGACAAATCCTTTTGACACGTTCACATTGCACTTTAAAGTATCATAATTTCTCACTTCTTCTCATAGTTTATGAGCAGCATTTGTATTACACAAATATGAAACACATCATTTTCACCTAGGAGTGTATTCATGAACATTTTGCTTTGGACGAGTACTCGAATACAAACTGTATCCTTGTGTACCTCCATAACCCGTATACGGTGCGATGGCGGGTCTCGAATATGGTGTAGTACGAGATTTCATTTGATATAGATAATTGTCATATGTCGGTGCATAGGTACACACATCTCCATGGTAAGGCTGTGATATTGTGCATGCCTGTTGGTTTGATACGTGAATGCTGTTGCTAATCGCACGGTTGAAAAGGGAGCCAGACAGGGGATCAGCTTCTTCCTCTAAAATGGAAAAAAAAATTTAATAATCTTTTGATTTTGAACATTAAGGGGACACAGTACGATTCTATTGACAAAAATCGGTCAAAAAATCAAATATAATTTTTTTTAGCCTAAATTATTCTTTACATACTTTTCTATAACCTGATAAAATCTTAAAAGCTCTAAACTTAAAAAACGCAGAATTATGATGGTTTTTACTTTCGTTTTTTTTTTTTTTTTTTCCCACATCCCTATGGCAAATCAAAACTAAATTTACTTATCTCAGAAAGATAAAATAATTGGCTTGTCTTCATTTAAAATGGTAAGGCTTTTTTTTTTTTTCTATTGTGCCTAATACTTTGATTTTTTTTTTTACCTATTGCTAATAGTACATGTAACAAAAGTTGGTATGCATTTTTAAATCAAAGCAATGCTTATATTTTAAAAAAATTTTGAACTCAGAATTCATACATTTCTTAAGGAATTTTCAATAAGCATTTATAAAAAGAAGTATTGTACAAATATCAGTCATCTTATAGCAAAACCCATACCACTTTTTGTTATACATAATTGTAAATTTTTGTAGGAGGAGTAGCATTTTAAAATCACTTCACAAATTTTAAGTTTTTAATTAAAAATTAAATGGCTATCTTTTTATGAAACTTTGAGCACAAAATCTGCTTTACATAGTATGCACACTTAGGAGGCAACCAAAAATTTTTTGAAAATCCTTAAATTTTAAAAAATTTTGCCTAAATTGTACCATGTCCTCTTAAATCGAATAATTCTTAAAAATTAATGTGATATATCTTTTAATAAGTGTTACAGATACCCAATTATCAAAATCTATTTTCCTAAATTGGTAACCTTGGCCATATTTTTTTTCATACCTTTAATTATGATTTATACCTTTCATGAACATC
This sequence comes from Trichonephila clavata, assembly GCA_019973975.1. Classification (NCBI taxonomy): domain Eukaryota; kingdom Metazoa; phylum Arthropoda; class Arachnida; order Araneae; family Nephilidae; genus Trichonephila; species Trichonephila clavata. The sequence continues at coordinate 50,525 of BMAO01027331.1, forward strand.
ATTACCCTGTTTAAATGATGACTTTCGCAATATCCTTCTTAGTATTAATCTGTGTCGAAAACTTACATCTATATTTAAAACATGACTAATGATTTGGACTTGTTGTTAATGAAGATATTTTTTATTACCAAAAGACTCTTAAAATAAATCCTCGGTTAATTTAACGAAAGTTTGAATCACACCAATAAAATAATGCATAGGAATTTGTGTGCCTTACCTTACTGGTGGAGGAATTTTTGCCTTACTGTTGCCATTATTTACTACAAAATATTAATCTCCTGGTGCTACATTTTAAATTATTGTCATTTCTTTAATACAAAAAAAAAAAAAAATCATGTAAACCCTCTTTAATTCGTATTTTGTAAAATTGGACAACTGTTTCAAAAAAGTATTTGTTCATGAATGCAAAATCATCATATTCTAAGTAGTTTTTTTTTTTTTCAGATTTGTCATCATGTACGTAATATATCGATTTAAATTGTGCAATTATATTTACCGTTTTGCAGAATACATATTCCATTTGATGTACAGAGTGCTTAGCTATGGAGTACCTTTTTTTGGCTAATTTAATAGGTTACTATGCTTAATACAGATTTTCATTGATTCCACCAAAATATTAATAATCCCAACGAATAGAGATCCAATTAGTACGCGGATTAACAAGATTCTATTGTTTTTTTTTAAATAAAATTTCTGAAATAACAGAAAAAAGATAGCATTGTTAACGTTTCCTCGATGTTACTTGTCACGAAATTTACTATATGGTGGTATTTATTTTTTTCAAAAAATTAGAAAATTTAGATACTGGTTTTAGCTCGATTATTTGCAGAATTTACATGCAAGTGCTTAGAATATTGTTTTTTGAAAGAATAATTTAAGAAAAAACATAGATATATATCCGCTTGCATTAGTCTAGAGCAGGCATATCAAACACGCGGCCCGCCAATACCTAGGTTGCGGCCCGCGGAGACATTTTGCAAAATTTTAACAGTCAATATTTAAGGGGTTTTTTTACCTTAAAATTTTTTTCTGGTAAACTTTTTTTAAAAAATTTACAACACATTAACCTGTTATCTATTCTTGTTCTTTAAAAAATTCTATTTAATTATAGAAATAGCCTTTAAATGAAAATTATTTTCAATATTTTATTGAAATTTTTTCATTTAATTTCACTATAATAAACTAATTCTTATTAAATTCTTAATTGCCCTTTTGCATATTATTTGCTATATATCGCACTACGATTTATCGTGTGTGAGACTTTTTTTCTTCTTTGAAGTGTCTTATCAGTAAGAGGCGAATAGCATGGCGTCAAAAGCCATTGAAGATTTAATTTTTTTTAAAATTTAAAACCCCCAAGATGACCAGGTCAAAGTGCAGTGTTTGCGCAATCGTTTGTGAATGAAAGTGTATTTTGGTTTTTATTCATATTAAAACAAAATGTTATTTAATAAAAATATAATGACACTTCAAGAACAGAGTAAGAAAAGATAAACTGAAGATGATAATCGTAATTTTCAAGAAAAATGGGAACTGCAATATTTTTATACCCATAATAAGAATGAAATATTAGGCCTGATATGTAAAAGTTCTAATTTAGTCACAAAGGAATATCATTTTAAAAGGCACTATGACAGAAATCAGAAAACAAATTCTGACCAACATGCTGTGAAACTTTGAGAAGACGAGTTGTGAACTGAAATCAATTTAAAAATGAAAAAAAAAATGTGTTCACTAAATTTGTTGACGGAGTGAGTGAGCGAATGTTTCCAACCAACTATTCAACTGCTCGAGGGCGTTTGGCCACGAACCTCGTAATTTTGAACCATGGTTAAGTGATGAGGATATCTGAGCTGGCACCCCCTCACCTACCTTCCATACCACACAAACTGATGGACGTCTTAGCCTCGACATATTTAACGTGCATCAGCGGTATAAGGCTGGAACTCATGACTCGAGTCCGTTACCTTGACCACTAGGTTACCGCGGCCATCTAAATTTGTTGAAGACTATACAACTGCTATAAAAACTTTATATTATCCCTTTTAATCGCAAGCAGGTCGAAACCATTTACTGAAAAAGAATATATTAGTGAGTGCTTAATTAAAGTGGAGGAATTACCGTATCTACTCGAATTTAAGCCGCATTTTTTTTCAGTGTTAATGCTACAGAAAATGGGGTGCGGCTTAGAATCGAAGGGAAAGAAATTTGTTGGATGGAGTATTTAGAAAAAATATGAGTTCCCGTAATTAAAAATTCGTAATACTGATAAAATAACAATTCACGTGTTATTAGTTTTCATTTTAAATTTTTTTTGATTGCGTAAAATTTGATATCGATAAACCATTTTACATTATTTTTCATTTTTCACAATAACCGTTTTAGAATTTGGGGTGCAGCTTAGAACAGATGGCGGATTAGATTCAAATATAAAAGCTGTATTATGTCCAGCACAAGTCAAAAAAAATTTTAAAGTGTCATTTTAAGTTGGAATTCTGTAACCAGCAGAGATGATGAAATAGTGGAGAATTATAGTCATGTATTATGCATAATGCATGTTTTTGATGCACTTTTAGAAATCTTGATGAAGTGTAAGTTATCCTTGTAAAAGTTGTTTTGTGTCTTACACAACTGATAGAGCATTTACCATGACTAGTATTACTAAAGCAGTTGCAAGATTAAAAGAAACAATCAAACAGCATGGTAATAGTACAATTTTGAACATTTTCATCGTATTATTACTTACCAAGTATTGTACTTGGATATACTGGACTGGTTTTAAAATAGTCAGTTTAATTGAAACTTTATTCGAGCACGTAGATTTTGGCATTGTCGATTTGCTTCATTTCTGGAAGATTTAGAATGGTAATTTATCGATCAACCATATTACATGAAAGTTCAATGGATTTTGACTAATAAGGGTTAAAACGATTTCTTAAATTGCTGGATGAAATCAATATTTTCTTGGAAACAAGAAAAAATAATTGTGAAATTGTAAAAGATGATTAAATGATGATGAAAGTGAATTAATTGAAAGAGTAACATTGGGTAAAGCACTTGGCCTTCTCAGTTGATGTTACAAGTCTACTTAACTTAAGCTTCAAGGCAAAAATCCATTTGCTACGGTGCTATTTGATAATATTAACGCTTTCGAACAAAAATTATTGCTGACAAATTTTTACAAAATAGAAAGAGAAAACTTGTCTCACTTTGAAAGTTTTTTTTTTTAAAAGAATCTTTTGATTAAATCATTTAAATTAAAATTTACTGAATATTAAATTAAATTATTAGAAATGTGGAATTCGATCAAATATTTTCTGATTTTAAAATTTTTGAATTACAATTTCGTTTCTTAATTTCACCTCTATCTATCGATATTGTAATTGTTGATGAAAAGTTACAAATGGAATTAATTGAAATCTATTTTGATTCTTTGCCGAAGCAAAAAGTTTCGAAGTAATAAGTCTAGATATTTATACATATTCATCTGTAGATCGGTATCTTAAAACGTTATCATTTGTTACGCGTATAATGGCTATGTTCGGAAGCAATCATTTTCTTTAGTGAAAAGTAACGAAAATTCAGAACGGTCGAGATTAAATGATAAACATTTATCATCATTTTTTAAAAATTATATCAACTCAATATGTTCAACCAAATTTTGATGAATTGCTTTGAGAAAAAAAACGACGTCAAATATCTTCTAAAATTAACATTACATTCCATTTCGTATAATAACTTTTATTTTTTTTTATAAAACAATATAAAATATGTATAGTTTAAAAAATGAAATAAAATATTAAACGATTATGTACAATACACTGATATATTGTACACGATTATTATAATACACTGAGTTTTATAAATACATAATATAATCATCCTAAGAACCCTGTTTTATTAATTTTTTGAACATTGAAAACATGCGGCCCTCAAATTGATGTAAAATAGCTCATGTGGCCCGTGATATCAAATGAGTTTGACATGCCTGGTCTAGAGAATGTAATAGACCCTATTTGTGCATTTTTTTCGGTAGTAATAAATGGATGAAAATTTTATAAAAATAAAATACACTATATATATTATATATATATATATACAGGGTGTTTCATAAATAATGGGAGTAACTTTAAAGGGTGATAGCACACATCAAGACGAGTAATAGTAAATAGGAAACCAAGTGTCCCAAACGTCTTCCGAAGGAGAAAGGCGCCATCAAAGTTTAGGGTCCTAAATTTCAAATGATGATAAAAAAAACGGAAAAATGGATCGATTCATTTGCGGTTTTCACTAAAATCATTCTTTAAATTAGTATTTTCTTTAAAAAAAGTTTTAAAGACAAAGTTAAAAAAATGCCGTTAGAGGGCGCTCTAGACTTTTGAGTACGAACAACTACCTTCACCAGTATTTTTTTTATTTTGTTAAATGTTTACAAAAGCTTAGATTTTAACTTGAATTTTGAGCGCAAAATTGAAACCATCGGGAGCGGTTAAGTGGAGCAAATGTAACCGCGTTCAGGGGGAAGAGTTGAAATGCTCAATTAGAAATGATTACAATAGCTGTTCGAAACACTGACCATTAGAGGCGATGCATGCGGTACAACGGCGAAGAAGGGATTCACGAACCCTCTGAAACACGCCAGAAGTATCGCGCACCTCTCTTGAAGCTGCCGAAAGTCTGGCGACGAGTTCTTCTGCAGATTCGATAGGAGTCTCATACATAAGACTCTTCAGGTGTCCCCACAAAAAGAAATCCAGGCATGAAAGATCGGACGATCGCGCTGGCCAAGGGACAGGACCACCTCGCCCAATCCATTGATTTGGAAAGGTTGCGTTTAGATAATTTCGCACCTCTGGCGCAAAATGAGCTGGTGCTCCATCCTGCTGGAACCACATTACTCGCCGGATACGAGGGGAACATCTGTCATCGTTTCCGGCAGCACATGTTGCAGAAAGGTAAGATATTTTTTTCCATCCAGGTGTTCTGGCAGAAGATAAGGTCCAAGTAGATGGTCACCAATTATTCCGGCCCAAACATTTATGGAAAATCGTCGCTGATATGCATGTGTAGAAGATGCATGTGGATTTACATCTGCCCATTGGTGGGAATTGTGGTGTTAAATGTACCGTCACGTGTAAATGTACATTCATCTGTAAAAAGCACAGTTGCACCAAAATCGGGATTTAGGGTGTTCTTCTGCAGATACCAGCGAGCAAAATCCATTCGACGAGAAAAATCCCTTTGAGTCAGTTCCTGGACTCGTTGGACATGAAAAGGATGCATACTTTCATCCTTTAGTACTCGCCATGTCGTGGAGGGTGATACTTCAATTTGACTAGCCACTGCTCGCGTGCTTGTATTTGGATGATCAGCCACCATATCCAGAATTTTTTCTTCCACAGCTACCGTTCTGTTAGACTTCGCATGGCCTGCATTTGAACGTGCACCAAAAAAGGATCCTGTCTCAAACAACTGTCTGTGCAAGCGCACAAATGTTTTATCATTGGGCAACCGCCTGTTGGGAAACTTTTTTCCGTACAATCGTCGCGCCTCTGTACTATTCCCATTTGCAGTTCCGTAGATGAAGTGCATATCAGCCTTTTCTTGATTAGTGAAGGGCAACATCTTTCGTTACGTTTGTACCGTGATTTACACTTGCACACTCGGGTCAGTGGCTTTTATCTTAATAACAATTTGCATATGCGTTCTTCTTCTTCCCCATTTCACAATTTCATGTTCTTCTTCCAGAAACTTGCAGCTATAACGCTTGCATGGATAAAATTTGAAGATGCTCTAACACGTTTGCGTTTGAATTCAAATCATGCATTTTCTAATCAAAGTTGATTGTTTTTATGTTGTACTATTGCCTCTTAAAGTTTGCTTTATCGTTTTTTATTTTGATCATTACATACGAGCATTTCAATTCCCTCCCTAAACGCGGTTACATTTGCGCCACTTAACCGCTCCCGATGGTTTCAATTTTGCGCTCAAAATTCAAGTTAAAATCTAAGCTTTTGTAAACATTTAACAAAATAAAAAAAAATACTGGTAAAAGGTAGTTGTTCGGTACTCCAAAGTCTAGAGCGCCCTCTAACGGAATTTTTTTAACTTTGTCTAAAAAATTTTTTTTAAGAAAATACTAATTTAAAGAATGATTTTAGTGAAAACCGCAAATGAATCGATCCATTTTTCCGTTTTTTTTATCATCATTTGAAATTTAGGACCCTAAACTTTGATGGCGCCTTTCTCCTTCGGAAGACGTTTGGGACACTTGGTTTCCTATTTACTATTACTCGTCTTGATGTGTACTATCACCCCTTAAAGTTACTCCCATCATTTATGAAACACCCTGTATATACATATTTTGCATATGAGTATAACATCAAATATTAATTGATATTGCAAAAATTTTCCCCAACGAATTATTTCTAAAAATTCAAAAAAAATCAAAATTGTCCCATTAAATTTTTAAAAAATGGACTTGTGCTTATGATTACACGATAGAAGTGAAAACTTCCATTTTAAATATATATTGTATTTAAGTAATATAATGGATCAGTTCGGTGAATCAAAAACAAGGTGATATTTTGTTATCGTCATTTAAAATTATTTATTCTTACACCTGTACTCATAAAGCAAAATTAGTAACAAAATATGCAATAATATTTGTGAATTACCTAATTATATTCTAAGAAGGAAACAATAGGCTTATGGTACCTTAAATATGTTATATTTAAGGTACCATAAGCCTTAAGATTCTAAATCTAAAATAAAAAAAAATCCTTCAATCTTGTTCCGCATTTCGTTATACTCTCATTTGAGATAATTAAACTGAATTTTGATTTCAAAAATCAACTAAAGGTTTTGATTTGTCTTTCGAAAACCCCACATTAAAATCTCCGCTCAAAATCATTAGTAATTTGTGTAGATTTGATTCAGAAGAGCCGATCTGGCTTCAGAGTAGGCAAATTAATTCTCGTGAATGAATTCCTTCAAAACATGATTGATGTAAGGGAACCTAATAAACCCCCTATTCAGCGTAACCGACCCAGCGTGACGATTCACTCTTCAGCAAAAACGCTCCTAAAGAAATTTTCATTTCAAAAATCAGAATAACATGAAAATAAAGTATAATCCATTTAAATATGAAAAATATTGGCGATAGTTATAAACATTTAATGGCCTATTTCTTGGCCTTTATAACATCATTTATCTGATGATCTGGTATATTATGCAATAATTTTTTGTTGTCAGCTTTTCTGATAGTAGTGAACGAGCTCACACACAGTTTTGTCCTTTAGAGCTAAATCCTGGGGGGGGGGGGGGCGTATTTTCATAAGCCCCACATATTTCTCACGGGGTGGGTTTAAATGAATGGAATGATAAAAGAATTAGTTTGATTTTATTGTTCTGAAATCAACAATGGTGGCCCTTGATGATTGATAAGAAGCAATCTTCTTGGAAAATAAAATCATCCTAAAATATATCTCCCGATGATAAATCATGAAGTATTCAAATACCTCCGTGTACACTTTAGAACTCCCCCCCCCCCCACGCCAACGGGAGAACTTTGAGCTCGACAGTTTTAACGTGTATGAGCTCCTTCACACACGGATCTTCAGTGGCACCAGGCCACTGAAGTTTTCGAACTCATGACACCAGGGACGTCTTAAGACTCCTTGAGGCCCTGTGCCCTTACGCAAAAGTAGGTCCTGGGCCCTCACACAATTGTAGGCCCCACCTATGACCCTCAAAAGTGGACAGTACATAGCATATACATTGCCAAAATACTCGTACAAACAGTAACACGAAACAAATAAATGTGCATATCTTAAAATCACACAAACCCGCTCTACCGACTGCCGCCTTTTGACTGAATGAGTAATAATGGTAGGCCTATGCCTGTACATGGACGACGGTCATCACATGTAGCCAGTTGGCATATCATCCGAAATTCCCAGTTTTTCAAAGAATACAATCGGAAATAACATTTGACTGAAGAAAATATTCGAATTAGGAACTTGTTAAGGCTTAGTCGAGAACTAGACGAGGCCCCATTTTAGCCGAGGCCCTGGGCACGGGCCCAGCTGGCCCATGCCTTAAGACGTCCCCCTAGACTACTATGGCAGTAACGGGTCTATCCGCGTTTTTCGTAATAATCCTCTTGGGGAAATACTTTCTTTAAATATTATTTAATTAATCACTTCCTCCAGAAGATGAAGACGCGATATACGTATGTAAATTATGTCGTGTATTTGAGTATTAGCTTTCGGATTCGATAAAATGAGAGAGAGGTTAGAAGCTAAAGGATAGCAGTGAGGATTAGTGTAAGATGTAACATAAAGCAAGGCGAGAGTACTTCGTAGATTATTTGATTAATATTAAGATTGACGATTTGGTCAATTATTTGTTAAATTGAATTCGGTTGGTTTAGATTAGATTACTTTAGGAATTATCTTCAGATATAAGAAAGTGTATTGCCTGGACGGCTTAGTGTAAGTGATCCGATTTATTATTATATCTCCAATTATCTCGTCTACTTCGCTATTGCTCCCACATTTACCAGTTAATGCATTTCTTAACTTGAGTTGTTGAATTTGTGTCGTTTTTGAAACTTGTAAATAGTGTTGTTTTGATTAAGGCTAGTTTTTCTTTTAACTCTCGTACACTGATGGTTGGGGGAAACCCGACCATCATTAGTAATTCTACAGAAGCACTATTTATGCAAATTTAATCATACTCTCCTGACCAAGATTTTACAAATATTCTAATATTTTGAATAGCTTCAGGGGATATTTAAATTTTTGAATAATTCCAAACCTTTTTTATAAAGAATCTTATAAATTCTAAACACAAGTGTGAATAATATATTATACGTCAGGTTATTATAAACAAATTTTAAAAAAAAAAATTTGTTCGTCGTCGTTTTTTATTTTTACGTATATTGCGCATTTTACAACAGAATGAAACTTTGTAACACCCCCTGTGACCCGGCTAAAGGTATGGGAGGAAGTGAAGGACGACTCGACATGGTAATTTCTAATTATTTATTCGCATACTAATTAACTCAAAAATAAATCAATTAATCAGATTAAATAAGATGTTTCTAAACAGGGAGCAGAGAATAAGTGACGAGAGTCGCGCATTCGGAGAATACTTCTAATAAATTGTTCCACTTTTATTAATCAATCTTCTACTTTAACATTTGCTTTAAACTATACTTATATGACTAATTGTCACTTAAATCTCTTTAATAATTTAAATATCCTTCTTCTACTTCGTAATGTTTCAATCTCTTGGTAACTCCAATTAAATAGCAATTCTCCTCTATATAACTATCTATCTCTTTATAACTCGCAACTTTCTATCTCTCTTCGATCACACTGACTTACTAACTCTCTACCATCTATCTCTCCAACTTTTATCTCACTTTATCTAATACTCCTAGCAAGCAAACCTGAACTATATATAATAAATTTAATCTGCATATATCACGGTTTCTTCTTCAGAAAAGGGTTGTTGATTTTCATAGCCCAAAGATTTTCCAAGAGGGTTAATGAAAGGACGCGTATAGGTCCGTCACAACATCCCTTTTGGTTATTCTAATTATTTCAATTGGAGTTGTACATTAAACATCCAACGAGAAATTCAATCACGCTACAGGTTATTCAGCGTCTGATTAACAGGGCTGTTATGTTTTGATTTATACTTGCGTTTTTTTAACCAGGATCCGTAAGAGAGAAATAAAAAAATTAGCCGAGGAACGTGCAGAGAAGAGGAGGTAAGAAAAGCAAATTGTGCTCTTTTACGAGTGAAAGTGATGTATTTCTTGCCGGTCTGACACCGTCCTACGCTAACATATGTCTCTTCAGTTCCGTCTTTTTCTCCCTCCTGAAAAGAATATGATACAGATGGTTTGGGTTTTCCTGGTTTTTTCTTCATTTCGAGAGTGATTTTCAAAATTCCCCATAAAGGGTGCACTTTTTCAATCAAAATAGACACACACACAAAACGGTTTCGAAATGGTAGTTAGCTCACAAATGAAGTGTCACAAAAGTTTTTTTAAAGATTAATTTTAGACTTTTAACTTTTAGAAGAAAACTAATCCTTTTTTCGTAAAATCAAGTCAATACCGAAAATAGAATAAAAATAATTAATTAAAAATGAAAGAAAGTCGCACATACAAGAAAGAGAGAGAGATTACTGTATTCTTCCACTTAATATTCTTTATAAATGGTTTATTTTCGCGTTAATGTTACATTCCGTAATATTCTATCAACTAAAATAAAGTTTAAAATTTTATCAACGCGTTTAAAAGATTAGATAATGTATAGTAGCATAGAAACGTATACAGTAGAACGTCGTTTATCCGAATCAATACACTTTTCGGACATGCGATTGTTCGGATAACCGAATACGATCCATGCAGTACATGAAACCGGACACTATACAAATTTTTTTTAAATAATCACTTGTGGGAACCGGGTTTGAAGAAAAAGCAAAATAGGTGCAAAATGTCGCAATTTTACCTTTATTGTGGAAAATAATCAATTATTTTTCGCTGCACCATTGTACACCTTCCTTTTTCGCTACAAGGTCTCTGATTCATCCGTTTCATCGTCGACAGGGTCGGATTCTTCTTGCACAATCTCGTCATCATTTAGCATTTGAAATCCACTTTCACCTTTCGCGAAACGGTTCAATATTTCAAGTTTTGTCTCTGTGTTCAAGACGTTGTACTTCCGTTTTGAATTAGAAGCCATTGCAGTTCACAACTCAACAAAGGACACGAATACACCCCCATCACACACACGCTTGGAAACAAACTGACCTAATATTCCGCGAAGATGTTTACCAAATCACACAACTGAAATTCCCCCAATATCCTTCACATTGGGTTTTCCTGTCACTTTTGGCCTCACGTGAAACAACTGTTGAGCATTGTACTGTTTAAAAACGTATTCATATAAAAAACATGTAGTTGACAAAAAAACAAAAAACTAGTTCGGATACTTGGCGCTTCGGATAATAAACGTTCGAATAAACGACGTTCTACTGTATATGGAACACTAAGCTGATATAGTCAATTGTTGTTCCGGCTAAGCAAATAGACAATGAAATTTTTAAACAATAAATTAATATAAAAAGAGTTGTTTTAAAAGTCAAACAGAATTAAAAAAATAATATATTTCGAAGTTTTTTTTCTCTATATTTAAATAAATAACTTCATATGATACAGGTATTTTTAAATTATATAAATATTTTAAAGATCATATAAAATATAACTTCAAAAACATTTAAATTTTAAAGAATTTAGTAATTTTTTAAAAAAAATATTAAGTAATATGTTTAATTACAGACGATATTTTTTTCAAAAAATTCCGATATTTAAGTTTTTCCCATTAATTTAATTCTGCAGCATATTCTTAAATAGACTACAAAGCTATGCATAACTGATCGTATAACACTGTTTCTCAGATTAGTATTAAGTTATCTTCAGTTTTTGAATATGTCTCATCACCTTTGAATATGTCTCATCACCTTAATTCAAAATATAGATAAATACTTAAAAAATAATAAAGCCTTGAATGTATTGTAATCAATAGTTGATATACCTTTAAAATATTGTCTTATAGAACACAATAGTTCCAAATATTTTAACTGTAATGTATTACTTAACTTACGTTATGAAACACTTAAAATTTTCATTGTTTTATACATTTCAAAGGCAAGATGGTAATACAGATTTTTTTAGGTAAAATTTCTGTGGACGTGCACTGAGAGAGAGAGAGAGAAAATAATAAAATGATGCAAATGGAAAAACTTGCGTTGAAAAGTAACTATAAAAATAATGAAAGCATGTATAATCACATAACATTTAATACAATCATCTACAAATTTATTATTGATAATATCTGAGTTTCGTATGAAAAAATGTGTTTGCAATTTTGAACCGACAACATACATTGCAGAAAGACTTCGAGAATATGGAGTACGTTTACAATTGGTTTACTCGAATAATTCTTACAATTTTGTGTTTCTGTAATATTGTCAAGATTTCTGATAATTTTTATACGCTTAAATCTATGGAAGGGAAGAAAATTCACAGTAATGTCTATAAATTAAAAAAACGATATTATTTTTCAAATTCTTTTAAATATATACAATGTAATACATCTCTAAAATATACATATTAAATTTCAGTTTGTATCAATTTCTTATTTCTGATTTTTGTATATTAAGTGTTATCTTCGAAAAGAAACTGTTAGGGCTCAGTGTGGAAGCGCTGCACCAGAGCATCACCTACTGACACCCACACATTCTTTCTAAAAAACAATAAAATAAAAAAATAATTTTGCGTTTGAGAAACTCATTTTAAATAAACAAGGTAGTTTTGTCTCATGTAAAACATTGCAAAAATAGCAAATTTTATGTTGACTGCTATAAGGATAGGAATATGTAATACATTGCATAGTGATGTCCTAAATTCGGGGAATTTTGCATATCTGTTTGAACTTCTTGAATACCCAAGGAAAGGCAAAATTAATGTTTTCAATTAAAGGTGCAAAATTTCGATGTCGTTGAGTAAGCGTATACGTGCGTGTGGGCTGTATACTTCGGAGAAAATGCTTTATAAACAGAGTTGCCAATATTCCCTCTTCATTTGTTCGAATACTTCAGGAACATTTTTTTTAAAGAGGAAACGAGCACTAGAACTCTTAAAAAAAAGGAATTAAAGCACAATATCATCCCCATAACAGTGGGATACCACGGAACTCTACTAAGGAGAATTGGGTATGAAAGGGTGTAGCTTTACAGACTTTTATGCTTGTTATTCGAGAGTAGTGACCTCGACAGCAAAGCCAACAACTTCCATTGGTGTACTGACTGGGCATCATTGAAAGGGGAGTACGGAAGTACGCTTTTTAGAAGCATCTCGCAATGTTTTTCATCCCCAATCGAACCTTTATTGTTCCACAAACAAAGAATCAAATCTCTATTAGATTTGTGCGTGCCTGGTAAACGTCCTCTCTATTGGTAGTTTGTTAGGCCTTTCTTGGACTTGATTGTCTTAGCTGTGGTAGCCAAGCGGTCATGGTATCGAAGTCATGATCGGCATTCGTGCCTTCGAGTCCTGGTGCCATGAAAACCTATTATGTAGAAAGGTTGATGCGCGTTAAATCTGACAAGGCTCAGATTCTTCATATGTGCGTGGTGGGCAGTTTGGAGAGTGGATTGTCAGCTGAGGTGTCACTTGACTGTAGTTCAGCCTAATGGAGTCCGTCGCCAATAGTGCTCGCATTGTTTTAGACTTAATGTTCAATCAATCTGACGTGTATGGCTGTCTTCACTCATCCACTGTTGCTAACAGTGCAAATATAAGGGAACGAATTCAGTAGGGGACTATACAGCACACCTATTGTCTGTGGCGTAACGGAGAACATTTGGGCCCCCTTGCAAAGTCAGGGTTTGGGACCCCAAGTTGGATTTTACAAAGGGTAGGTACTTGGCGGCAGACAGGTTTTGGGCCCCCTAGAACCCTGCCCCCCCCCAATGCGGGGGTATATGTTACGCCACTGCCTATTGCGATTTTCATTCCAAAGATGACTCTCAATCTGTCAGTCAAATGTTAAAATTGTCGTCTCTGGCATTTAAAAGGTATTGTTTGTTGCAAATTTAGAATGCATCAATCAGTATCTTTCGTGTTCACAAGGGGGTCAACAAGATATTTATATCTGCTGGCTCAGAATTACATCGTTTCTGCTAGGTATGTTAGTTAGATCGTTTGCATTCCAAATTTTTTTTTCTTTTACCATTCTACAAAGATTCAAAGAGTTGTGGCATGATTTTTTTAGTTCTCTATTTTCAGTGACTTGAGTGTGTATACTAGTGGAGTCTAAATAAAAGTACGAGGAATGGTTCAATACATTCACGCAGGTGTTCATTGGAGGAGAAATATCAGTTTCGAGGGTTGGCAGCACTAATAAGGAAAACACACAGCTATCCAGAATTCATTTCCTATACTGCTGATGATAGCTGCAGATCATTTCTGACAAATGAATTTTTCACTCGTCGGATTTCGCAATGTTGTTTTTGGAGCAGCGTGCAAACATCAAATTCCGTTTTTTTTTTCTCTCGAGAATCACCTGAGACGCTCGAGATGCGAAAAAAGCATACGGAAACCATTCCAGTATCAGATTATTTTTACTTGTTTCCATGGCTGCAAATGAAAAGGAAGAGACATCGTTTTGTGGATTCAAATGAGATGATCCAAAATGCGACGAAGCATCTGAAGGACCTCTCAAAAAATAAATTCTAGGAATGTTCTGAACGCGTGTGTGGATGAGGTAGGGCAGTACTTGGAAGGCCAACAAGATTAAATTATTGTTCTATTTTTTAATAATTTGTAATTGACCTATTCCGGGAATTTTCTGACCGTACTATGTATATATGTACGAGTGTGTGAGTTTAAAGTTTATTTTACGATTTAAAAAATTAAATGAATTAAAGAGATAAAACAATATGTGCCGGTCTCTATGAAACTGAAATCATAATACATGCATAATTGAAGCACTTTTTAATTTTTCCAACTGAAAAGTTTTCCAAGTTTGCGTCCTACTTTTTAACTGTACAGGAAGACAACTTTAAATATGCATACTGTTCTTCATTCTATCCACCCCAATTCCCTCATCGCGGACCTCAGTTAAGGGAAAAAGCAAGTAGCTAGTTAGGTAAGAGGAATTTGCAGCTTGATTTTTGAATAATGGGAGCTGTTCGCTTTTGACAGGATATGAATTACCCAAAAGCCACGAGATCAGAGGACGGGAACTTATTCATTAAGTGGCACATGCTTCGTGACATCTTCCCAGTCGCTAATAGGGGCTCACCTAGCGAACATCCATTACTGTGTGAGCGTTAACGTTGCAGTGATATATAGATGCCGTATGGTCTAAATGCGTCCGAATAGCTGACTGCATTTGAACATTTTTTTCCTGCGCTTTTCCTCGCTTCACTCCATTACAAATCAAGCAACTTTACTTTCCTCACACGCTTAGTTAAAATCAACAAAGGAGTTAAACACCTTGAATATGTACTGATAATTAATAGGCCATTACAGGGATACGGGAAAAGAAATCAACAAGTAATATATAAAAAAATATTTATATTACCTATATATATAAGGAGAGAGTGAACTAATATTAGGAATTGTGAAAAAAGAGCATGATTTGTCCGCATTGTTGTAACAATGCACATCCGCTTTGGCTAGTTTGGCTGAAAAATCGGTTTTCAGTGCCAACTTTTGTCATTGTTTTACAGTTACATTGTTACAACTATGGAGACGAATCTAAGTTGGTGTCAAAAACTGGTAATTAATTCAATTCAATTAATGAATTAATATTTGAAAAAACTATATTAGCATCAAATGTCATCCACTACAAGTTTAAAAAAATTTATTTGAACCTGATTGGATGAATAGAAAGTATTTAATTAACGATTGAACATTTGAACAAGATATATATATATATAAATGAATAAAGGGAGAGAGTGAGCTAATAGTAAGAATTGAAAAGAATAACTATATATATGTGAGCCAATTTTTATTCTTTTTTTAATCAGAACCTTAAGAGTTGAAGAAAGGTGACTCTCTCATCTCCCCCCACCATGTTTTCCATGATATATATATATATATATTTTAAATATTCCTGTACGAATTATTTTCGTTTTTACCGAATTCACTGACGTTAGAAAAATGAAAATTTATAATATAAAAGAGGCAATGTGTGTGTGCAGCTTTTCACTAAAAATAATGAAAAAAACGCTTTCAGCAAGTTCAAAGTTAGTGATTTACTCGATGGAATCTTACAGTTTCAAATAAGTGTAACATAAAATTTTGCATTTATTAATGGAACATCCAACAACAATAGAAGTAAATCTATAAATAGATCTGTCAACAAAAAAATTTCAGTAGTTTTTAAAAAAATTTTATTACACACACGAATATTTCAAAATATCTTTATAGGAAAAGAAAACTAAATGTAATATAAAAATGATTTACTGTGATAAATTTAAAGATGTTTTATAAATTTTTAGACGTTATAAATATCTAATACGGCATTTTTTCATCACACGACATAAATTTATAATATGATTGATAGCTAAAATGTTTAATGTTCTAATAACTTCATCTAATTTGATTAGTCTGTGTGTACGTAATTCTTTCTAAGTGATAAAAAAATATCTTTAAACCACAGGAATGTGTGTGAACCAAGTTATCTAATAATAGTTTTTCTCAATAATCTCGCACTGTATGTGAAGTAACTAAAATGAGATTTTAACTACCTCTGTAAAGATATTGATTACATTTTATTTTAATCCGAACGATAATAACATGTGTTAATGTGGAAATTACGAATTGGAATTTAAAAGTCAATATACGAATTGGTTAAGATTTAAGTATATAATTTACGTTATTAAGACAAAATATGAGAATAAATTACACTTTATCGACAGTATTAAAACATAAAAAAATACATATTGTATATGCATACCTTTTTCAATTTTTCCATAGGTTGGTGTCTGGCCGACGCTGAGTAACTGAAGAGAGCTTGGTCTATGTTGATTTCGAGCTCTTTGAGAAGGTGGAACGTGTGAAAGCATTTCTACTACGCTGGGTGGCAAGGCCCTAAAGAACAAAAACATTTTAGTCAAACATTTCAATTTTAGTATTTTTATTATACGATTTCAGTTGTATGGTAGTAGCTACCAAAACTAAAATTACTGCTTTCAAGACAGCCCTAGACATGGACAACGGTCATCACATGATAATACAGTCTGACCACTTTTTGCCTGTTGATATGCAGTTTGAAATTCCTTGTTTTTCGGAGAATAAGTACGGGAATAATATTTGACCATTAAAATTATTCGGATCATGATCTTATTAAGACAGATTCGAGAACACAATGAGGCCCCACCGAGGGCGAGGCCCGGGACCAGTTGGCCCATGCCTTAAGACGTCCCTGGACATAGGGCCTACTCAGGATTAACTCTATGCCAGTGAGTCTATAAAATAAAGTTCTACACATCTGTACATTCATTTTCATTTTCACAATAATTCGTATCTGTATTCCTGCGTGTTTCAATAATATTTTTGTAAAAAGAATTCAGAATTTTGCTTTTATTCGTCCAAGACCGCTTCCCTGAGAAACGAGGCGCCCATCTTGTCTGAGAGCACGTGATTGATGATAAGCTGTTGCGTCACTCGTATAAACAAAACCCGCCCTCTCGATTCATCTCTGCTCAAACGACGACGCCCGCAGGTCTAATAAAACGTTGATTCTTTAGCTTTTGCGTATTTGATTCTTTCTTTTTGAAAACTAACGTGGAAACCCGATCTTCGCAGTGGCCGACTGTGGTATGCTGGAGTGTGTTGCCGCACACTTAGTAATGATGACAGAAGAGGAAAAAAATGCTTACAAATTACTTTTGAAAGGGAAAAGCGATAATTGGTAAATAAATATCAGTTGGAATGATTTCGAGTAAAAAAGGAATCTTTTTGTTTTCTTGAGCTTTCTTTTTCTGCGTATTTTCAGAATTTATTCATTTAATAGAATATAATTTTTTTAATGAATTTTTTTTGTCAGAATCAACAATGTTCATTCCTAATATATGAAAAAAAATTAATTTTTTTAAAAAATTTTCTGATAGTATATGAAAAAAATTTCTGTTCGTTATAAGCTACATATAAACGAAAAGATGGAGATTTTTAAAAAGCAAAACTGACGGGGCAGAATAAAAAATGAAATAAATTGCGAATTACTTAACGAAATGAAATAATATACATTCAATTCTGATTGCATTTAAGTATTTCTAGCCCTAAAGGAAATATTTACCGAAACAATTTATTGAATTTGGCACAATGGGAGATTAGCAATAAATCAGAATTAGTGTATTAGAATTGATCAAAGCAGGATTAAATCAGTCTTTAAGCAGGTTATAAGGTTCTTCAGCTGTTTCATAAGATCTTTCTGTTCATATTTTTATCAATTCAGCACATTATTATCCTATATCAGAGAAGTAGAAAAAAATTGACGGGCATAAAACGTGTGAATGCAGGTATTTAAGCCTTCAACTTAGTATACACACACACATATATGTATACCTATATATACTACCCAACACAGAAAATGTATCATCATGAATATTTAGTTGTATAAATATGAGATTTATTTAAAATATAAGCTGTTTTCACTTGGTTATAGTGCAGAATAAACAGAAACAAAATGGCGGATGAGAGAGAGATACTGTAGTCGCTATTTTGTTCAGTGACGGATTTAGGTTTAGGTCCACGAAGCCCAAGCCTAAAGCGGCAAATTTTTAGGGGCGGCAAAATTTTCGAGGTGGCAAAAATTTAAAATCGATTTTGTTTTTTTATCAACTTTAAGACCGATTTTTAATGCTTCTTTTCTTGCTTTTGACAACCTCAAGATGTCAATAATAAAAGGGTAGAATTTCGTGCTAGTAAAATTTAAAATATCTACAAAAAGGTGCCAAAAATTTCGTCAAGAATAGCATTTTTCTTTTGACATTAAATTTTTCATAAATTTTTCTAAAAAATCTAAATGTAGCGTTTGTTTGCTCTCATCATAATAAACACAAAATATTAATTCACCAATTTTCATTATTTGTCCGGTTACTCAAAAGCTTTATTATTTTTTTTAATCTCGCATAAAAATTTCATAGTCTAACGAAATGTGAGGTGTAATTCATGCCTAAATTCAATACCTAAATTTAATTTGAATCCATTATTATTATTCGTATTTAAGGTCGTCAGATTAACTTGGGCCTAGGGCACCATCGAACCTTTATCCGTCTCTGATTCTGTCACTTTAGGGACATAGAATTTTGAGAAGCTTAAGTCCCACGTTTGGAATAAGAGGTACCTGGATGAGACGGCACCGGAGGCAATTAGAACATTCGGACGATTTTACGGGAGGTGAAACTGTAAGCATACATACAGCAATTCGGTATTATCATAGTATCGCAACTAAAACGCATGCAAATGGGTCAATTACGCATAAGATTTGGAACAAACGGATTGGAGAACGAAATATGAATCGTCACGAAAGACCAGGTCCACCTAGATGTATAACAGAAATTAAGGATTGATGCATCCAAAGGGAGAATGTGGTGGGATCCAAAGGGAGCATCAACTACTCTCGATGGTATGCAAGGAACTTGGAATGCTCTGTATAGGAAGCTTTAAAAGGAAACTCCACGATCGGCTCAAGTATACCATCATTTACGAAAGCTGTCATTTACCCACAACCAGTTGACGTGAAGATTACAATGGTGCTGTTACCGACCCAGTTGCCAGGCTGAATAGTGCAAGCAACGAGTTTTGGTTCTGTTTTTATGATGATAGTCACCAGGAGAAAATCTAGAGGTGTCGTCAGGGAAATAGTCATTCCGACCACTATTGTTTTCCATACGTCAACTTGGTACAATGATTAAAAATGTTGTAAGATACGATAGCAAGTCACTTCTGATACGGATCAAAGGTACATTGACCCCACGATAGTACATTAATGAGGTGGAGCAACCGGTTTTGTCACACTATATTCAGTTGCTACAAAATGATATATTCCAACAAGGCAAGGCACGGCAGCAAACTTCATTTGAGAAGACAAGCCTTTCAACATATCCAGTTGCTTTGTTAGTCAGCAATGTCTCCCGATCTTTCACCGATTGAGCATATCTGGGATGTGACTGGCCATCATTTTCTTGATTTGCTCCAGCCTCAAAAGGACATCTATCCCTCAGAATACTATCTGGCTCTAATTTAATCTCTACCTCGTAGAGCTGCTGCTTGCATCACCTCGAGAAGTGATCTGACCCTTCTACATTTTCCCCCCTAAACTAAAATTATCGAACGATAAATAAAATCACTTATTTAGATATGCATTTCTCAGTTTTCGGGTTAATTTTCATCATATTCTACCCACAATTTCATGATGTTATTTTCTGTGTTGGGCAGTATATGTTCCATTATAATTATTATTCCAAATTAAAAGTGAGTATTCCATAAAAAAAATTTCTAACTTTGTGACGGATCTATACGGTTTCCACTAACCTCCTCAATATTTCTTTAAAGTTTTATTTATTTCAACCAATCTCCACCGGGAGCCAAAGCGTGATTTATGCAAATGAGATATATTATAAGTTCGGGTTTAGCGAGTTAAAAAAAATGTAAAGTGAAGAGTTAGGAGAGTGAAGTCAAATGAATTAAAACATCGGTAGATCAACACGCAGTGGTTGACAGTATTAGTTAGCAGTTACGTGACGAGCTACGCCGGAGAGCAGTAGATTGAAATTGGAAAAGATTCCGTATTACCGAGTGGGGATCCTTATCTATTATCCTATCCCGCCTGTAAGGAATTCATCACCACGACGGAACAGCCGACGTTAAAAGGGTAAGGTTAGTGATTTAGAATATTGTGAATACGTGTACGCGTTTTAGCTGTAATTGTACGTGTTTGATCTTTCCTGGATTCAGTCGCGATTCCGTAGTTCCGCTAGTAGTAACTCCTTCTCATACTCCACTGTGTTTTATTTCTCTTAAATTTGAATCGTGTGATTATAGCCTTCTGTGATTAATAAGCATCAATAAATATAGTGATTTGCAGCTATGTCTCTTGATTTCTCTAATCCGCCTACACGTCCAGAAACATTTAACGGTAGACGGGGAGATGATAATCTGAGGGGAGGGTATAATTCACGACAACTTTATTTAACTTTCTTTGGAACATTTCTCAATGAGAACTACGCATTGTGTGGCGTAAGTAGGTAAGTAAAAACTCCTATCTGAAAACGATGAATTTTTTCAAAATCGTATACATCAGTACATATATTTGTAAAATATTATTTACAAAAAACGTTGTGTGGGAAAAGAGTCTTTTATCTATTCCTTCGAGATACCAATTACATTTTATTAAGTACATTATTTAAAAGACCGTAATTCTTTTCAAATGAAAAAGTAACAGTTATTATTTATGTCCTACATACGAATATCTATGCCTCCGAAAAGGTCTCGAAGACTTCACTGCGAAATTGAAGTTTAATATCCCTCAGGAATATATTTGGGATTCAATTAACTGAAAGCCATTATATACGGAATAATATAGAATTTAAACCTAAATTGCAGGTTCCTCCTGCTATAAGGGTTAGAATTTCGGAAAGTGAGATACTAGCTTAGATGTAATTCAAATAATCGGAAACTGTCCATCTTTGTTAAATTTGTCAATTATACTCCTGTATACATCTCTGGTTTGATGACAAGCAAAGAGCTAAGTTAAAAACTAAATCGCTAAAACCAATCCAAATCACACAAATACATTATTTATTTCAAATTATACTCGTTTTTCTTTATTTTAAAACAGCTTTGTTTTCTAATTATGTATATGCTTTGCTACAAATCGGATAAATATATTTACTCAATAATTATTCTAGTTTCGTTTATTAAATATAAAAATTATTGAACGAATACTAATTTTTGCATCATTATTCAACATAGATATGCAGTCGGATCTCCATTTTATGAACTTTTTTGCGAATTTTTTCTTATTTTTCATTTTACGACTTTCTAGGAATCTATTGAGGTTTCACATGAGATAAACTATTTTCAGGATTTAGCGACTTCGTTAAATAGTCCGATTTTATACTAAAACTAAGAGTTATACCCCTGAAAAATATACCACAAAAATCAAGGAAATACAGGATAAACAGCTAAATGCAGTAACTAGATAAGAACGAACTATTTTCTCAATGAGAGATTGAAAATGCACCGAGTGCTTGCTGTATGGAAGTTTTTTGATGAAAGGCTTCTAAATCAATAGATAATTTGTGATGGATACTTAAAGTGATTGCTCCGTTTATCTGAATTCGTGCTTTTTTTTCTTTTTAACAGAAAAGCTGATTTTTTTTAAAAAAATGTTAGTGAACAAAGGATTTGATTATGACGCAAATATAAGCAGGAAACTATTACGATTATCCCACGAATGCTTATCAAAGCTTAGAGAAACGAAGTATGAAATGGAATTCTATGAATGGTACTTATTGAAGAGCAATATGGAAAAGGTCATGGTCTAAATCGGTGTTTTAACATTTTTGTCATGAAATGAGAAGCAAAATTAAAGTCATTGATCCCTTTTCGGATAGATTTTGCTTTCATGTGCCTTTCTCCTTCTGATTATTTCGTATATAAAACAGGTTTTTTTTTTTAAAATTAAAGCCGGTCGAAAATTAATTATGAAGAAAAATTCAAACAAATGAAAAAATTAAACAGTAATATATATTTTATCTTTTCATACCACAGATAATACTACAGATGTATAAATTTTTCCTTCTAATATCAGATAATACTACAGATGTATAAACTTTTCCTTCAAATATCAGATAATACTACGGATGCATAAACTTTTCCTTCGAAAATCGGATAATACTGCAGAAATATATATTAATGGCTGTATAAATAATTGTTTATATCTTATAATAGCAAAAATGAATTAAGTAAAATTTTAATTTTAATTAAAATTTAAAGATAAATCAGCTTGAAGACTGTTACAATGTATCACAGAAAACATTAAATTACTCTGAATTATTCAAAACATTAAATATAATTAAAAAACAATATGACTTATCACTTATATATTTAAAATCAGAAAATATAAAAAATATTTTTAGTTGTCTTTGAAAATAAATAATATATTAAAAATTTGGTGTCAAGAAATCACACACAAGTATATCACATTTGCTTTTTGTTGTCAATGTCGTACGAGTTGCAAATTGGTATTCTTTTTCTATTTGTAACGGTCACGATTAGTGATAACAGACAACAGTAACGCCAAGTTTACTAACTCAAAATGCTGATGAAAGAGAACTTTGAAAATAAAATATAATTCTTTAAATGTAACTAATCTCTTTTTATACCTTTTGAAGATTTTTAAAAACTAGATATCTTAACAGGTACTTAATATTACTAATCTAAACAGAAAGATTTTCCTTTGTTAATTTACATAACTTAAGGACTGGGTATAGAAAATACTGAAAAGCTGAACCAATTTTCTGTAAGTTAAACTAATAACTAAATCTATTTGTATAAAAAATGTGTGATTTTTTTTATCATCGAAGACGTAGTTCTTTGTGTAACGTTTTTGAGATATGCACAATTCTTCTTCAAAGTTTTGCTATCAAATAAAGGGTCCAGGAAGGAAAAAAAAGTAACTTACGTCGTAAGAATCCAAAGAACAGAAGCTTGAAGTGTGACCTTAAATGTCACCATCTGGCAACAAAGATGATATTCTCCAGATGGATAAATCTCATTCTGATTACGTTCCGTTCTAAAAAAATTACGTTCTTTGTTCTTTTTAACCTACCTGATCCCAGATGAAACTTTTAATATATTAGTTCAACATTTCAGAGATGTGTTCTTTTGTTGAAGAAATTAATTATTCCAAGCAAAATGTGGAAACATTGAAGGAAAAAGAATTAGAAAGCATTTTAAATTTTTTTTGTCTCAATTTTTTTTACATTTTTTTTTTCTATGGAAAATAAATTGTCCCTAAGTCACTAAAGTACAATAGGTTAAGCTCTTTCTTCTGTTTATTACAACATACATCCTACAAACGAAAGTTTGTTATTTTGCATTTGCCTTGGATTTAAGGTCTTTGCTTCAGAAGAATATATATCAATTTCATTATAACGTAGGTAATTCATTGCAATTTTAAGGTTACGTAAGTAACCTTCAAATGCTATTTGGGCCCGAGAATAATCTGTTAATTATTTTTTTATAATTGGCATAATTTATGAATTTTTCTTCACTTTTGTCTAGTCCTGATAAAAAATTTTACGAAGTATGTATATTGTGGCTCATTTAGTTGTATGCAAAATGAACTAACAACTTTATGATTTTTTTGGCAGTATTAAAGTGCTTAAAAAAGAATACACAAATATTTCGCAACAGGATCGACATGTAAACTCATTTAGCTGCTTTCTGTATATTTTACATCATTTTCTTTTTTATCATAGCGTAGCTTCAAAATATACTGAACAGTATCTGAACTAAATACAATCGACTTCCAATAAATGATGCGGAACGGGTAAGTAAATCAAAAGAAAAATAACTTAAGAAGTTGTTCTACATTATGAGAACTAATATGACAGAAATCGGTAAGCAAAGAGATTGAAACGTATTTGATTCTCAACAAATTCTAAGGTGCTGATTAATTAGGCACTCTGTCTTGGAAATGGCGCAGACACTCGATTCTTATGGAAGTGCATATCAGAATCAATAGAATGGTTTCGTCAGCATTGTAAAAGCGGATAGATTCTTCATAATTGGAGAGATGTTGTTGTTGTCGTGTATGACAAAGTGCAAAGGTATATGTAACAAAATAAAGATATAGTCAAAAATTGCCAAAGATGTGAATCACTGCCGTAGCAACATCCATGGCTCGATCTGAGTATAGGATGTCCATGCTGTAGTCATCGTCTGTTTTTAAAAGGGCACCAACAATGGAAGGACAGCTAAAAAGGTGTTGGGATCCAGTTGCCTGCCTGCACTCCACATATGATCTGGACCCATTGGGCAGAATCTTCATGTCCTTAAAATGCTTTGCCCGTAGTCTGGTTATTGTTGTCGTAATTTCTCGGCTATTATTTAATTCTGGCAGCGAAATTTTTTCCCGTGGGTTTGAGCAGAGCTTTCGTTTTGCGACTGCATTGGCATTTAAGACCGTAGTAGATGAAGTAATGGGAGAGATAACTTTACAATGTAACTCTAATGCACAAAAAACGTTTGGAGCCACTCCAACCAGAACCATGTTCTTGCTTTAGAATACAGAATCCACTGTCTTATGGGGCTGATAACATTTTTTTTGTTCACACAGTGAGAATGTTAGCATTAGCACTAAAACATAAACCCTTGACTAAAGACACGTGGAAAAATACTGCTTGGATTAATGAGTTCAGAATTGTTTGTACATTCCCATGACCGGGTACAAATGCTTTTTGCTATTGAGCTTCAAGATAATGGTGGCGGTATTCTTGTGTGAGGATTGCTTAGGGGGACTGACGTGTGATGTACTTTATACGTGTGACATCATCCCTCACAAGTCAGTGTTACCTCGATATCATCAACAGCCCTGTGCTTCCGTTTTTGCATCTTCAGATATCTCACTGCAGACTTCGTCTCTCAAAAGAAAAAACTCCAATAGGCCATTGTTTTCGAACTGTATTCGAATGGTTCGATGAATACTCTACAGACACAATCTCATTTCCCTGGCCACCGAGATTGCCTGATCTAAATTACAATGGAAATATCTGGAATACCATCGAGAGATGCTTAACCTTCTTTTACTCTATCAAAATCTTCATGCATTATAGGAGTTTGTTGAGGTGGCTCCGTATCACACTTCTCAACACTTCCAAGTGTTTTGTGAAATTCATGCCGAGACAAATCAACGTAGTCTCTGGGTCAAAAGTGATGCTATACATTATTAAGCAGATATATTTCTAACTCAATTGCTAATATCCGTAAATTCAAATAGTGATGACAATAATAATAACGTTTTCACTTCCAAAACAGGTAGAGCTCGTCACTGCTAAAAAAAGTTGGAACTTTATACAACAATAATTTGTTTTATCCTGATATATTTTTATAACTGTAAAAGCATTTAATCACAAAAAGGGCTCATCCTTAAAATTTTCGGTAAATTTATTTTTAGAAACATTACGAAAGCTATTGGAGATAGATCTCGTATTTTTGAACATGTGTCAACTTATGAGGACAGCATTTGAGAAAGTATCCTATTCTCCTAACTTCTGTACACGTCAACGCAAGAGCTTTGACATTTTTAGCTTTAACTATCTTCTTATAACGGATTTTAAGGCATCAGAACTCGCAACTGCATGATTCGGCTGCAACAATTCCGCCCTAGAACTCATGGTCATCTATTCGACTACAACGATTGCATTTATTTTTGTAAGATTTTCCAGAAAAATATCTCGAATCTGCACGGCGTCCATTATTGCAGCTTCTATTAACACAACAAGATAGAGATGCGCTACAACAATGATGTGCCTATTGACAAAATTGAATCAGGAGTGGCATAACATGACGTCGTTTCAGACGAATTCTGATTCTGCGTGCAGCATTAAGATGACGTATTCTAGTTTGGGGACGGCAAGAAGAACACATATAACCTGCTTACATTCGATATCGTCATACGGGCGTTGTACATGATGTGACGGTATGGGTAGCAATAGAATATACGACAAGAAACCTCTTGTTTGAATCTTCGATTTGTTAAAAGCCAGCGTTACATTTCTCCGATCTTAAGGTCAGTGGCTGTGCCCTATCTTCGAGGTTTCGGAGATGTCCTCTTTCGATAAGATCACATGTTTTTCGTCGCGTCCTGATCCACCTTGACGCTGATCTGTTGCTTCGGTCAACATGTTCTTCAGATCGCTTAGCAATCTGGTCATGGGATGTTAAGAGACTGGGCAACCACCGCTTTCCAGCCACTACGGTTGATAAAGTGTGGCATATATATAGAATTGAAGCTGGATAAAATGTCTTACCCGTGTCAGTCATCCAAGCCCACTTTGACCCAATACCTAACTGGGTTAAAGCAATTTTAGCTGTCAGAGAAGGAATTTGTGAGCATTAATTTCAGACCCTGTATACCACCAAATTCCCATATATTTAATCATGTTTTCTTCCTACTAGTATGTTGTATACGTGCAATAAGAAAAATTCTGTAATTTGCTTTCCAACCTGATGTTCAGTTTTAATAGTCAACAGTGCATGTTTGTCCATTTAAAAAACAATGCTCTCATTTCTTACTTTGAGATTTTATGATGTTTAAATACGTTACATCCGAGGTGGGCATTATGTCGATCGCGATCGACCGGTAGACCGCCAAGACATTTTGGGGCGACCGCCTAAAAATTTTACCAGTTAGTAATTATTTACGGAAAATTCAAGATTGGCTGACAATACGCAGACAAAGACTTCTACTGACTATAACATTAAAAACTTCCTTTAGATATTTTATTTTTTTAATGTATTTTGAATTGTTTCATAATAAATGTATCATTTGATATAATTATAGTTTGTATCTTTCGTTTTTTGCTTTAAACGCGACTTTAAAAGTGCTGTTTTTTTTATTTTAGTTCTGTTGATAAGTATACACATATACCGTTCTTTTATTATTAAGTTATAATAATAACCTTTTCCTCACCTCACCACACCTACGACATTGGGCAGTAGCGTACTTAAGAATCTTTAAAGGGAAGGGGGTCGGGGTTGAAGGTCTACCATTCTCGTATCATACCCCAATACGCAGCCAAACATATTTTTTTGATTTTGTCGATTATCCGGAACAAAAAACAGCAAAAAATAAATTACTGAATGAATAATTAACATTAATAAATAAAAAAAAATTACTAATATCAAATACTTAATTACATTTTACACGCTATATACATGAGACTATGATGAATCGGGAAAAAAATGAAGGTTTATGAGGGAGGGTCCAGACCCGCGGACCCCTCCCCCTCCCTTATGTGCATCACTGACACTGGGTGGACCGCAACTCCTTGAAAAAATTAGAAGTAGCCCACGCCCTGGAAAAGTCTGCCCACCTCTGCGTTACATTATACATAAATATTAGGGTTTTCTGGACATCAGTCTACATCAAAATTTAAACAGATGTCTGAAATGGAAAAATAATTACCTGAGAGAGAAAATATGCTTTTAAGAAAAGTTTTTTTTTATTCATGTCCTACAAAAAATATTATGTTTATGATAGCAATAAGATATGTGCTTGTGATATAAAGTAAAAACGTGTCTTTAATGCTAAAACACTAAGACATGAAAACTATTTAGAGAAGTATTGATAACTAATGATTAGGTCCTATATAATTTCACTAATACAACTAATTGTCAATAAAATCATTCATGAGTTATTGCGTAAGCGTATTTTATTTAAAAGATGTTTTGTTTTCATAATATTATGTGTATACTTCCGTTTTGCTTAAAACTAGAAATAAATAAAAGTATAGTATTTTTTACAGATAAACATATATAAACGAGAAACGTTAGAAGCTTTTATTCTTACCAGTCTTCTGGATCACAGTCTCTAAATCCTTTTGCAAAAGGATTACTTGCTATCTTGAGTTGAGTTATCTGAGGCAAAAGGAAAAATTCATGTTAAAATCACATGTTTTAAAAAACTTTAGATTCAAATTTTAGATTATAATCCTCAATAAAAATCTAACGTTTTAATATTCATTCAAATTACTATTTAAATGATGGAGGAATTTCAATGAGCCGGAGAGAAAAAAGGCTACCTAATTTTTTTTATCATTCATCAAAATTAATTTTCCTAATCAAGCCATAAGGAAATTATGATATATATATATATATATATATATATATTTGCTGTGTTGAGTGAACTATTAGTCTTTTAAATTCATCTTTTGTTAAATAAAGGAACGATATTAATTCTTAGTAAATCCTGTGTGAATTTGACGTTACAATGAGGACTTCTGGGTATACGTAAATTTTGCGATTTAAGTCCAGCTATTATGAAATATCATCAGAAAAAGTATATATAGTAAACTCAACATAAGTTATAATTCTAAGATAATCACGAAATAAGTCAGTCAAGTAATTAACTTATAAGAATACATGTGATAATTCAGCATTTAAAATTTCTTTCGAGTTATTTTTTAAATTTATGATGCTCTTGAGCCCTCCAGAACATCACGTGATAATTAATTTTCTATATAGTTTACCAGCCTAACGGGAAATATCCTTTTCACTACAACTTTTTATATTTAGAAACTGCCACTTTCGCGTATTTCAAAACAAGATGGTACAAAATTGCATCATCCATTTCTTCTGACCAATCGCGGTATTTTTTAATGGAAACCACATGATCCTAAAAGCTTCTCCGATGAAACTTTCTGCCCTGAAACTTTTTGTCCCTGGTCTTGTTAGTATGTGTTTGTGTTTCGTTTTGTCGTTTTATGTGTGGTACAATAAAAGTGCAATTTAAATTACCAAAAAGTTTCCTTTCCCTTTCAACGACTGCATCAATATAAAGATTATCCCAGTAAAATGTTTTAATTCCCGTGAAATCGTCACATTTTAATTATATTCATAAATTAAAAATGAACACTTTCAAAATTAATTATCTAGCTATAATGGCTTATAGAATAAAGAGCAGATTCATTAAAATAATAGTATCGGATTGATAGATTCAATAAAACATTTGAAACCATTATATGTAATTATATAAAAGATGTATTTTTTTTAATATGCATCTTTAATATATATATATATATATATATATATATATATATGAGAGTTAACTTTTTTTTCTCTAAAAGGATTTTTATTTTTTAATGTGCTTGAGCCCTCCAAGATTTCGCGTTATAATTAATTTTTAGTTTATTCACCTAATGGAAGGTAACCACAACTGTATTTCCAAAAAAACTGACACGTTGGTATTTTTAAAAACAATATGATGCAAACTTGCACCATCCGAGTATTTTGACCAATCACAAAGGTTTTTACTTTAATAATATGATCTAAAAGTTTTCAGTTGACAAAACCTTTTTAAAAACTGAGGTCTCTAGGGCGAACAAAGAATGCTTTTGAGAACTGTTCTTTAAACTACGCATGTTGGGCTTTTTGTGTAGCTGCTTTATCTGTTTATTTGTTCTACTGGCAATGGCAGCTTTCATTCCTTCCCTGCGGGAAGGACACGACAACAGCAACAACAACATTTGTTCTACTATCGTGATTATCAATAAATGTGTATTTATAATTAATAAGATGTTTCCTTCTCGGTTATTCGATGACTGCAATCAGACAAAATATCCTCGCCTTACGAAAATGCCCTATATAACTCAAGTGAAAAATGCCGCAAGTCAAATACAATTATCGCATGTATTTTACACAAGTAGCTAAAATATCTATAAGTACAATATTAAACAAAATAATGTAAGGTGACGAAATTAATTCCGTTTGAATAGAATATTCCAACAAAAATAGTTACTGTAACTTGCATCAAGTTATGAACCATTTTATTTCTATACAAAAATCTTGCATTCGAGAGTTTTTATTTGTTTTAAAATTTGGTCCAAGCACAACTAATTTATTTTAAACATGAAATCACAATTTTGTTGGACAAAATTTTAAAATTTCCATATGAAATACAGATAAATATTTCTTAGAACTTGGAAAGTAAGCCATAAGTTTTCGTTGTTCCTGGTTTAACCCTCATTTTACTATGTTACTGTCCCCGTCCCTAACTTATATTTTCCAAGTCGCGTGTGGCATTGTTTCCATAGAGAGCTGCTCCGTCAGGTTCAGTATCTTCCAGACTCAGATAACCACCCCAGTTGAGAAAACCCGTCTGATGCGAGAACATAAACATCTTGTGACTCACCAACACTTTATATGTTATAAACACAGCAGCGCATCAGGTCCGTCGTTAGGCCTGGCATTTACTAGAAAAAGCGACCCACTAAATCTTCCTAGAGTCTTACACAAACTGATTTATTGGGCAAGTTACTTCTTTAGAGGGGTCGACTCCGGAGGGGGAATGGAAAGTTTAGAGTGAGGGTGTCGAGTATCATGAAGAGCATTCCATGCCCAGTTCCAAATCTCACACGCGGGGTGGTCCACCCTCCCTGTACTGTCTTTCTGTCAATGTCAGGAGCTTTATATGTATTTTTTTCTTTTTCATGAGGGATCTGAATCCTTCACACCACACTTCGGATACTTTGGTTACATTTTTCTTCACGGGGGAGGATGTAACGATCCTGATCGGCTGTCATCTGCTTTGCGCCTGCAAGCTTGTTGAGATAGCAACAGTTTTGCTCGTAAGATGCTATTGATGACAGGTGAATGTTATGTGTGGTACAGTGTTTTCCAAGAGTATTTCTATGCTCTATCTTCATTGAGAGAAAGCACTGAATGATTATATCTTGACCAAATACGAAAGAAAATTTTGGCTTCATATGTAAATTTGTCTTTATTTACCTTTAAAGTAAAAAGATGCTGATTGAATTTTTTAAAGAAATAAATGAACGATTTAATATCAATATTATGTTCTGATTTTCTTAAATGGAACAGCATATTTTAAGATGCTTTTTAATTTTTATTTTTGACATTGGCATTTTTCTTATTGATGTGTAACATCTTTCCTCTCGATTGCTGGAGATTTGTGGGAGTGATTTCGTGAAAAGGGACGGAAATGCGTAACAGGAAGTTGGGTTAGCGCGCGCTATTCAGTGAAGTTCTGTTTTTTCTCCTTCATTCGTTAGGGGCTCCGCCCCCCCCCCCATGCGGTCTAGGCCGTGGGATCTTTGTTTTTGTTTTCTCACTTTAGGATCAGAGAAGAAGCTAAGTCCTTTAGGCAGAGACGTGGTTAGACAATGACGAACGTGTTTCGATACCTGACTTCGATTGCTGCGTACAATTTAAACGACCGGGCCACAGAGCAGCTGGTGTTGCGATCTATCGTAAACAGAACAACTCACATGTTGTGGCTCGACATATGGATATTACTTATCATCAAACAAGTGGACTGGGTATTGTTAGTCAAGATATTGGGGACATATGTGCGGCAAAATGCTTATTTGAAAATGGACAAACAGTGATTTCGGTGGTCGTATACATTCCTCCGAATCAAACGGTTCAAAAAATTAAAGATTTCCTGCATTTTGTACTTTTTCCATATATTAAAGGTGGTTCTGCTCTTTTTATTTAAAAAAAATCACTCGCTTCCCATGATTTTGAGTGGGGATTTTAAAGTTAACTTCAGTTTGCTAGAAGCCGAGCCACTCGTAGCCTTTTTGAATGATGAACTCAAGCTCGAAATGAACACAAATCGAAATGTTTCGACAACTAACAGTGGTACTGTTATTGACGCTATTTTTGAGGAGAACGGTTTTTAAATACTTTGAAAACACAAGTATATGTGTCATATTTTAGTTATCATAAATTATCATTCCCGCTCTTCCCCAAATTGAACAAGAATAATTATTTTTGATAAAAAAATTGAATTACTTACTCCTTGTGTTAATTAAATAAAATTTTCATTAAAGATATAATTATTCCATAGAAAATTATTTCCAATCATACTCGATTCATTTTTTTCTGGATTCAAGTTGCTATTGCGAATTTACCACTTTAACATGTCAGATGTTACACATCGTATGCGACTACTGTAAGGCTCGTTTCTTTTTTTTTTTTTTTTTTTTTTTCATTACTCTGTAATTTTTTTCTTTATTAAACTTTTATATATGTTAATGTGAAAACTGTATAATGCGCAAACGCTCGTTTATTGAATATTTTTTTATCTTAAGGATTTATCATGATAGATGGGATAAATTTGTAAATTTTTATCCGCATTTAAGCATTTTTGAAAGTGAGACAATATTTTAAATCTGGGATGGGGAAATTGTTTTGGCTCGAGAGCCACATTGTGGAAGCGGAGGATACCGGAGTGCCACACCCTTTTTTAAAATGAATTCATTCATTTGTTAACTTGACCAGTGCCGGTTTATCCATTGGGCGCTTGGGGCGGGCACGACTTAACTAGATTTTCTGGTTATAAATTTCGATCCTCCAGTGCCAAGAGAGCCTGTAGATCTTCTGTGCCCACGGCCCGAAATGAGCTTATATCGGCACTGAACCTTATATCGGCACTGAACTTGACAACTCAGAAAAGGTATAAAATGTACATTAAAATAAATCAATATAAATTAAATACAATAGTGGCAATGCTATTCGATTCATCTCTTGCGCTAATTTCATATCCACAGCAACACACACACAAGCACATTTAATTTTAGAATCAGTTTAATGATACAAATGTACCCTACATACTTTTATACCCTATATACATATACCCTATATACCCTTGCCTTTAATTATGATCAATTTATAAGGGGAAAAAATGTTTTTCTTCTCCTTTCATGCTAGCATGTAAATTATTGAGAAAAAGTGAATAATAACGATAGCATGTTTGATAATTCAGATAGTTTTTCATTAGCGACGCACATGAATGTTTTTGAAACAGAATAAATATATGTTTTTTTATCTCTGATGGGGCTGCGGATTGGTATATTTTCCATTGCAGACCTAGTACATGCCTCGAAAGCTGGTATCACTTTTTAATACGCGTCACCATACAGATGGAATACAAACACTGCGATGTAATTTTGATGTCCAGTTTCCAACCCCAGAGGAAAGACCTTGAGCTCTGCCGACATGCGAAATGGCGCCAGAAATTTAATTTTGCCGAGAGCACCCAAGTCAAACAGGAACTTTAGGGATTCTTAACATGCTGCATAATCATACGACATGGACGCTGTCGATTTTCCGTATCATGAAAATTCACCAATTTGGGCTGGGGTTGAATCCGCAACCTTAGGCGTACCCAAAGCTAGCGACAAACCAACAACGCCACTCAGCCGGCTTTTTTAAGCCGGCTCTGGTTGTATGTATAAATGTATGCAATAATGTGTTAAAATGCTTTGTTACGTTTTTCATCAATTTAAAATATCCTTATAATTATTTAAACTCCTTATAATTATAAGCAGAAAATGCATGCCCTTTGATAATTGGAAATTTCCTTACTTAGAACTCAAACTGAAATTCTTTTCATAAATTTTAATCAATATTTGATTTTTTTAAAAATTTTATTTCATAGAATCAGAGTTCCAGTATTAGTGGTATAGCTTACCTTGAAAATATAAGAAATACTTTTTAATAAAGGTCTATTTACTAAAAGACTTTAGCGAAGCAATGCTTGGAAGAAATTTTGATCGTTTATTAAAATAGTATACACATTGAATCTAATTAAAATTAAATAGATAAAGAATATTGTGTACTTAAAAGAAACGCGATGGTTTGTCATATAAATTTTACGAATTTTGAATTTGTAAATTTTAAATTTCAAAGCAGAAACATATCAACAAAATATTTATTGAAAAAAATTGCGATTTGTAAATTTTTAATACTTATACTGCTTGTAGTTGATGCTTACTTACCCTATGATTTTGATAGGCGGTGACAGCTGTGAATTTGGTCTCCGGAAAGATGAAAGTTTTGAAATTTTCGAATTGAGTGGGGTCTTCTCCTTTTGGATTAACATAAACTACATGAAAACGAGGCTGATACCGATGCATGGAATTGAGAATGATCTGCGTGGGAAAGAAAAATACAATATAATAATGAAATACAATAATTTTTTTTTCTTGCATCAATTTTTAGAACTCGCTAGAAAAGTGTATGAATAAAAGTAGAAAATAATAATTTTTAGATTTAATTTATTAATTAAAAGTGCCTTCTACAAAGAGGGATTTTAAAACAATTAAAAATGCCTCATTTTCTATATTGCAGATCAGCAAGAATTTCACAATTTTTTGTCAAATTTTCTTACAAAAATTCATTATTTAATGAGTTAATTATCAATTAAATGATTGCAATATTCCTTCTGCATTTAAAAAAGTGGCGGTGATATATTAGGAATAAACTATTTCATTCTAAAAAATTGAAATAGGAAAAAAAATTGACATTTAATTTGTCAAAAGTTTAAAAAAATAAGACATATGTACAATTTATAATATATTTCTGCTTTAGCAGTTATGCTTGATTTTTTTAATTAACTATGTACAGGAATAATCGTGGTATAATTTAGATTTATGTCATTTTTTAATTACGAAAAAACTATATACTTGTGAAAAATAAAATACTGTAAAAAATATCTTTTTAAAAAATATTTAAATTATTTTTTTTCTTCATCATACTTTCCCCCCCACATTATTGTATATTCTAGTAAGGCAAATGCGTTAACTTTTCTTTAAATTGGTAATGCTAAGAAAATGGCTTTTAAAATAGAATTTGTTTTCAAAATTAAAAATAACCTCCGTATTTATTCGAATCTAAGCTGAAACTTTTTTCTGATGTCAATGCTACTGAAAATCCGGAGCGACTTAGAATCGAAGGAGGCAAAAAACGTTGGTTAGGGGAAGGAGAACCTGATACTTATATGGTTAGAGTAATTACAGGTTTATGCATGTATTTAAAAGTTTTTAATCTCGTAAGATAAATTATTCACTTTTTAGGGTCCTCTTTTTTTTTTTAATTTCATACATATCAGATTAAATAAAACCACACATTTTACACTACTTTTTAAAAAAAATTTCACAAAAATGTGTTGAAGATTCGAAGTGTGGCTCAGAGAATCGACGGCATCCCAGATTCGATAAATGCGGTGTTCTTGTATATGCATCAGTGGCGCACACAAGGGGGGGGGGGATGTCATGGGGGTCCGGACACCCCCCCAAAGCCCTTAAGTTTTTTTCGATTGATGATAAACTTATATAATATATAGCGTAAAATTTAATGAAGTACTTGTAATTAACAATTTATTTTATTAATTAATGCTAATTATTAATTCAATACTTTATTTTTATGGTAAAAGCCCGTGCAACGCCAGGCCGGGTCAGCTAGTGTATATATATATAACTTAAAATTTATAATTCAGTACTTGTAATTAACAATTTATTTAATTAGTTAATGCTATTATTAATTCAATAATTTATTTTTTTTACTGTTTTTTGTTAACAAAATCGACAAAATCAGAAGAATCAATTGGTGTTGTCTTGAGGTATGATACGAGTTGGGGGACTTTCAACCATGGACTCCCTCCCCCCCCTTGAAAATTTTTTGTGTGCGCTACTGATATGCATACACATGCATTAGCGGTGCACACAGGAATTTTTCAAGGGAGGGGTCCTGGATCGGAAGTCCGCCATTCTCGTATCATGCTCCAATACGCCGCCCAACATATTCTTTTGATATTGTCAATTTTCGTAAACAAAAAAAAAAAATGGTAAAAAATTATTGAATAAAAAATTAGCACTAATTAATAAAATTAGTTATTAATAGCAAACAATTAAATATTACGAACTGCATACATAGGATTATAATCAGTAGAAAAAAATGAAGGGGCTAGGGGGTTCCGGACTTGGTGACCCCCTACCCTAGAGTGCATCACTGACATATATATAAATTGAAGAACTGTAAAAACTTCACAGCTATTTAACTTATGATTGCTTTGATTTGTGAGTTTAAATTGTTTTGGGGAAATAATTGTTTGATGATTGAAAAGTGAGGAAGTGGGCAGTTCGAGCTATTTAATTTTTAAATGGATCAAATAATATTTCTTCACACCACCGCATATAAACGTACTAATGTATTTTGTGATTAAAATGCTTGAGTACTTAGTCTCTTTCCCTTTTTAGAAAAAGGAGTAAGTTAATAACTATTTCTTGCCTAAGCGTATTTCTTGAAAAGAAAAAGAATTTTTCAAGCATGGTAAAAAGGCATATTGTAAAGTTTCAATGGTTAAAACAGCGGTTTTTAAACTGTGGTCCACAAACTCCTCGGGGTGCACGAAGGTCTCTCATCTAATGTTAAGATTGCCCTCTTTAGCAGACTTTGAAAGACCTCGTGAAAAAAATTGAAAGATGTGTCATCTAGACTAGATCACTAAATTGTCCCCAAAAAAATATTTTCTTGAACATGTATTTCAATCAAGAATAATAATTCAGTTTTTTTATTGTTTGCAAATACATAGCCATTACTAAAAAGTAATATTTTCAAAAATTATGTGTAAACAAGTGCAAAGATTAAAAACTTAATTCCCATAGCACGCCAATACAATAATAACGAATGCATCCATCTTTATTTCAAAATCGAATTACGTCTGTATTAATTATTGATTTGAGCCTACATCAGTGGCGC
This sequence comes from Trichonephila clavata, assembly GCA_019973975.1. NCBI lineage: Eukaryota > Metazoa > Arthropoda > Arachnida > Araneae > Nephilidae > Trichonephila > Trichonephila clavata. The sequence goes on from BMAO01027331.1 coordinate 87,417, forward strand.
ACAAAGGGGGGGGGTCCTAGGGGTCCAGATCCCCCCCCAAAGCCCTTGAGTTTTTTTTTGATTGATGATAATCCTATATATGTATATAAATATATATATATATAACGTAAAATTTAATTAAGTACTTATAATTTACAATTTATTTTATTAATTAATGCTAACCACACACACATTAATTTATTTTTTACTGTTCTTTTTTCTAACAAAATCGACAAAATCAGAAGAATCAATTGGTGTTGTCTTGAGATATGATACGAGTTGGGGGATTTTCAACCATGGACACACCCCCCTTGAAAATTTTTTGTGCGCGCGCTCTCTCTCTCTCTCTCTACTGGCCTACATTATTCATTAATTTCTAAAACTAGTAATATTTTTATATACATATATAATTAGATGCTTACTGTTTTCTTAAAGGAAAAAAAGTGTTAAAAATATCTGTATAAATAGCAGAGGCAGTCTTGTGACTATTGAGAAACTTTTTAATCACTCAGTCGTGTGTTAGGAGTCAGGGGGAATATTCAAAATTTGGGGGGGGGGGCGATGTCAGGCAGATATGTAAAGGGGCTTACCTTTATATATCTGCTTGACTTATTAAACCAGTCGAGAGAACCATTGGCTTAATAGATTCCATTCATCAAAATAATAATGAATTAACAAGAATAATGTTATTAAAAAAAGTGTACTCCTTTCAGAGATTTCAGGGAAAATTTTTTGCAAGAGACTTGATTTATGTGCAACATGTTTTACTTCTTTGTTTGAATCGCAAAACATTTGCTGTGAGCCATGCTAAAATCCAGCCACGTGCTAAAGATCGAAGGTTGCCTTTTAACTGTCACATGACCTTAGAGATCAAAATGGAATGATCCTTTCCTTTCACCTTAGGAAAACAAGAACTTCTTATTTATTGTTCGGTGCACCCTTTTCCCCATGTATGTGCACAGACCAAGCTTTCTAGTAAACTTTCTGTCAGTGAGACTATGCACACTGCTGCATAAATTTACAGAATGTGTTCAAAACATGACTGTTGGGGGGGGGGGGGGGGAGTTCGTATTTTTAAAAATTCCTCAGAGTTTATGTCTGGACCGAGATGAAATCAATATGAAAAAGGTCCAAAAGAATATATCTGAAGATAAATTCTTTATTTTACTTTCATTATCACTGTATCCGTTTTAAGGGGGAACCGAATAGTTTCATAAAAAGAATGTATACATATATATGCGGGTGGGTCCAAAAATATTATTAATCTTTTTCATTCGCAATACCCTAAAAAAGTAGCATTTCGCTAAGTGAAAAGAAGAAAAAAAGTAAACAAAATCAAAAATATCTTCCGCTTGCATATCACACTTACAAATTTTGAAAAACGGAGGCCTATTTCGCTGTTTTTTTTTCCTATTTATCTAACTTTTTAATTATTTAACTTACCAATGTCATAACTCTGATGATCTAAATGTGAAGTTTGAGATATGAGAAAAGAGAAAGCAAAATTAAAACCTATAAATCGTAAAGTTAGTAACACCTCATAATTTTATTTTTGACTTTTATTTTATCACCTTAAATAAACAAAGTTAAATAAATAGTAAGTATATTCCATATTATGAATATTTTATAATACTGTAAGTGGTGGACCTATTATTAAGAATTGTTTATACATTATTTAATACTTTTATTAAAATCGTGTTATTTAAAAGTCAGATATTTTTAGAAAGTTCAGGTACACTTGCTAGAAAAAGTCTGCGTTCACGTACTATTGCTTACATAAACAACGTAAAAAAATTTTAAAAACTGGAGAGAAAATTCGAAATTTTTTGAAAAATTATATATTATTTAGTTCATTTTAAGTATTGAGAATAAAAAAACTAAAATAAACTCGGTTTGCTTTCATAGCTTTTAAAATACAGACAGGTTTGTAGCTATACTAACAAAAATCAAGTAGAAAAAGTTTGCGTTCATTGCTTTAGTAGTAGCTATAAAAATTATTTAAAAAGGATAATGAACTATTAAATAGCTGGTTGTATACTTGAAGTAATTTCGGCCTTGAATTATTAAGTCTAGTGGTTCTTCTGCGCTTATCTTTTGACATTATCCATTTGATATCTATTAAGCATATCCTTGCTAGATATATTGTGTTGACGAATCCTACGCTCCAAAAAACCCCATAGGTGTTCTGTAGGATTCAGATCAGGTGACTGCGGGGGCATGTGCAATTATTTGTGACATTGTACAAGAGCCAAAGCTTCACAATCTCAGTGGTATGATTAGGATCGTTGTCTTGTTGGAAACGAAACGACGATCCTAGGCCGCATTTGGTAGAGCTTTCCTTTAAATTGTTTTTTAGGCCATCAAGGTAATCATATTTGTTCATAATTGATTCGATGTACTCCAACTTGCCAACACCATTGCTCGCCATGCACCCACACACCATGGCTCCAACTTGTACTAAATGTTCTTTTTGAAGCAACGTACAATATTTTCTGCATACCAAGTAACAATCTTTTATGCCGCAGATGCAAAATTTGCTCTCATTGGAGAATATCACAGTCCTCCAAAACTCCGGAGGTTTATGTATATGCTCTTTGCAAAAGCTATCCGTTGGTCTTTGAAATATAAGGCTTTCTGTGAGCCACTCGACTACAGTATCCGGCCTTTTTCAAGATTTTTCTTGCAGTGTCCGTGCAAATGTTTTTCCTAAGCTTCTCGTGAATATCTCTTACTATTTGAGTTGCAGTCAAACGCGGATTTTTTTTCACTACGGATATCATACTTCCTTTTTTTTGTGAGTTTAGATGGACGAACTGAACGAGATTTGGATGTGCAAACTCCTGTGGATTTGAAGTTATTAATAACATGCTGGATAGATGAATACTGCCATCCTACGGATCTGGTTGTATCCCGACGACCCTTTCCATCTTTCCATGATTTTAAGCTCACGGATACTAGTTTTCTTCCTTTTTCCCCCCATAACCTTGAATTGCTTCGTATCTCACAAAAACATTAAAATTATTGCGTTATAACTTTCTTAATCTATTTTATTTGATAACTGAATGCAAAAACTCTGATAACCTAATACGCCTTTGTTGATAAAAATTCCAGGAATCAAGAATATTCAAATAGTGAACGCATACTTTTTCTGCCTACTATTTGTGTGCTTTGCTACAAAACTCTCGTTACCTGTAATTTTAATTCAAAATTAACGAATTCTTACATGCTCAATATTTAAATAATATTACACAAATTCATGAAATTTTTTCAGAAAAAAATTATATTTCTATTAAATTTTAGTTTTGTTGCATGATTTGTTACGGGTGTGAACGCATACTTTTTCTAGCTAAGGTATATTGGTCTTGATATAAAGAGTCATCTTGATGATACCGTCTCTTTCTACAGCAAGGGTATCAAACTAAGGCTAACTTGGGCTAAACAAATAAGGTTTAATTTTAGGTGATTCGCAAAAAAAAAAAATCAATATTCGTAAAAATGTAAATTTTTTCGAATAATGCATTATATTAAACAAGTAAAAAAAGAAAAAAATAATGTTTACGTTCCAGACACTTGACATCTCTTCTCTGCTACTATTTTAACTATTTCAAGAGAAATTTTGATTATTTCGTTAAAAATTATTGTGTCCCGATATACTACTGGCCAGGCCGCAAAAATGTTAGTTGTGGGCAGCTATCATTTTTTTACAGCATCCCACATTTTTTCAAAATGCTTCTGTCTTGAGGTTTGATATAGCATTCTATCGCTTGGATGTGACGGGGAAGCTTTGGGAATCTTTATCTGAGTCATTTATTACACCATAACCTTGAATTTCGCGTATGTGCCAAGATAACGCGATTGCAGCTGTTTCTCGATCAGCGATCACTGGCCAATGGTGATGCTTTTAGGATAACCAACGATTTGTTTAGTTTGGAATATGAGGAGCAGGGAAACAAATTAAAACCTGTGAATTCAAAATATTTATTCCTTGTGCAAAATCTCGAAAAACACATTTTCTTTTTTTTTAAAAAATAATGATCAATCGTAATATTTTTTAAGTTTTTATTTTTACCTGAACACCTCTTTAAAAATAGGAATATTTTTAATTTTCACTTCTTTTATTGAAAAGAATAATCTTTGAAAGATTACTCAAGGAAGTTCCGATATAATGGAGATAGTAAGTAGGGAACATTGCAGCTCGCTCATTTGGCACTCTGCTTTTGTTTTACGAAATTAACCGTTGACATGATTCATTCAGGATAATATGGAAACGGAGAAATTTGTGACCACAGTTCACCTGATTATTTCGACTTTCAGTCAACTGGTACAATTAATTAATACAATAAAAAACTATTATAAATTAAGGGAATCGTACCATCGTGACTTAAACTAAACTTCATCTAGAAAAAAATGTGACATCCTCAAAAGTGAATTAGCTTTTTAAAGTAGCAGCAAGTAAATGACCCATTATCGTGAACTGCATTTGCCACAAAAATCAACCCCCTGAATGCACGAATTTATTTTCACTGTGACAACGTCAACTGAATTCCTTTACGTTTCATGTTGCTGAACAAGAAAGTAGGAATTGGGGAAATTTAAATTGTTGAACTTTTAGGAAACAAACACTTGTTTTTGTGTCTTATCCCGGATGGTGTAACTTAGCTACACACGCACCACATTCATAAAACCAAAAATCGGCAAAAAATCCAAACACGAAATAGGATTTATAAGACCTCGTCAATGGTAAAATTCAAGCAATTGTGAATATGACTGGGGAAGGCCTGATCAGCCCCACACCTATGACATTCTGGAAAGATTTTCCAGCCCTGTTGAAAAGTAAGAGATTTGACGTGGCCACTAAATAAGCGTGATAGAGCAGTCTGCTGATTCCTTAGGAATATTAAGCTGATGTCATTCGCGAGGTCTTTTCTCAAAATATCAAGGGTGAGCAGGGGGTATTCTCCAAAGTGCATTTAATTGTATCCTATAACAAACACTTAAACTATCTAAGAAGCTTCAAATAAAAACAGAGAAAAGATGTTCAGGCCCAACAAGGAACTTCAAATGAAATTCTGGAAGCCTACAAACCGGAACATACCGACTCCGAACAAATAAAAATACAAGACAGATCTAATATTTCGGATATTGACAACAATGATGTTTGGTTTAAGCCTTCATCATGGCATCAATAAAAAATCGATGCAAATAAAGATCAACCTAATATCACTGGTCAGTGATCGTTACAGAGTGTTTGAGCGAGCAACCGAGCTGCGATCACATCATCAGTGCTTCTAGGTCAAGGTATAATAAATAATTTACAGAGATTCTGATTTCCAAAGTTTCTCCATCGTACCCAAGTGGTGGAACGCTTTGTCAAACTTAAGAGCATGCCGATCAGTATGTAAGCATGTCGATAAGTATGTGGTGCTGAAGCAAGAGACAGCATCATCAAGCCGATTCTTTATGTCAGGATTGATACCCGAATTTTCTATAAAAAAAGCCTGACTTTTTATATATATATATAGCAGTAAATGATTCAAAAGAAGACTAATAAATCCCAAGCATCCTAAGATCAGACCGGAAGAACCAAGAACATGGAACCATGACAAACCAAAAAGAAATGTATCTAGAGGGGAAAACTATTATGATTTCTCGAGCTGTCACTGGTTTAGGACAGTGAAAAAGGATTAAACATTGTTTTGTGAGATCTCAACCTTCTCCTGCAGCAGAAATTGTTTCTACATAATAGCTTCCAGTATAAACTAAGGCAAAAGCCTAAAACCCACGTGGGTGAATATATATATATATATATATATATATATAAAGTACCTTATTTGAATAAAAATAGTGGATAATTTAATAAACTATACTTAATAATTGACTCACAAATGTAAAATGTGTTTATAATTTATAAAAAGTGAATAACTACGATTATAAAATATTGCTAATTTAGCAAGAAAATGTGTGTGTGCTTTCGAGTTTCTGCGCGAGCAATAAATATTTTGAAATTACAGGTTTATTATTATTTCTTCTAAGGTATAGCGATCAAAGGATGAAAATAAATTCGCCTGCACTAATACATGTATAATTATAATGTTTTAACTAATTATTGAAAATTTGCGAGAGTAATCTTCTTTGCGTTTGCCAGAAATTTTTAAAATCAACTTAATATACCTATATATTAATTTTAAGAATCTTTGGAGTTCTAAAATTAAGCATTTGTAAAAATAGTGATTTGACTTCCGTATTAAACTACAATTATGTATAAAATCTTTTCACACTTGTACAAAAAAATAAATAAATAAATAAAAGGGGGGGATAAAAAATTCGAATGAGTGTGTAGCCTGATACCTTCTCTACTGTGTTATTTTCCAATGGTTAACAGTTTTATTCATTTAAAATAAATTTACATACTCGACAGTCCAGATAAATTTTATCAGCTTTTGTAATTCAACTTCACACCCAAGTATTAAACGAAAGTTCTTCCCAATGCGAAAAAGTTAATTTAACTTTTAAAGAAAAGATTTATATTACATAATTAATTGGACAAAGAAGAATAAGAAAAGCAAAAGACATAATTTTCTTTAACAAAGAAAAAAAGTGTAGAGGAAAATTATAAAAAAGAATCCCGACACTTTCCCCCTTCTATCTGAATAACGAAAGAAAAAAATCTTTTTGATAAACAACTGACTGTGAGTGATAAAACTTTTCCGACTTCCACACAATGTTAAGTGTCTCAACACTCAACGAATTCTTTAACTCCTCGGGGACCAATAGCACCTTTTAACCTTTACAAGTTTATAAACCAGGGAAACTAAAAAAGATTGTTGGAAAAGGGGAAGATTTGAAATACAGTTTAGAGGTGCCCTGTTTTTAACGACAACGGTGAAATAAATATCTCTCCTCGTCTTTTTATTTTTCACATTTTGCTTTGAGTCACGATAAGTGATAACAGATACATGAGAAGAACGACTATTTCTCATACTTAAAAGACAATTATAATAATAACATTGTCATATTTAGAAACAATAAAAACAGAAGTAAATTTTGCATTTAAAAAAAAATTCGTTTAAAACTATACTAGTAATTATAAAATGCATTATTTTTTATTAGTTTCTTATTTCTTGATTCGGTTGTGCCATTTGTACTAAAAATTAGGTAAAACCTGTCAACAATAATTATTTTTAACAAAAAATAATTTCTTTTTATATTTTGATAACCATAATGATTTTGCTACATATTTTCTTTTTCATATTTTTACTTGCATCATAATTACATCATAATTTTTTTCATGATCGAAGAAGATAAAGACATGCACTAATTTCATAAAGGATTAGTAATATTAATGTAAATTTTTTTGAAAATATTTATAGCCTTTTGAACACACATTTTAACGAAAAAATAAAAGTTTTTAAATCGTTCAGTTTTATTTATAAATATCTACAACTTTAAAAAGTAAGTAATTTTTGGAAAAATCCAATATTTTCTACAGTTAAGTAATGTTTAAAAACATTTGAACTCGTTTCATTTTATTTTTAAAAAGGAAATAGCAAAGAATATTTTAACAATATTCGAAATTTTTCATTATAAACTTTCAGATGCTGAATATGAAAATAATTTATAAAATATGTTTTAAATAAAGTTGTGTATTATTTTTGCCATTTATATTTTGTATTACATACACAAGACATGATGAAAGTATAGAAATGCAATGTATTAAAAGTCAGTAGGGAACATTTCACCAACAAGCCAATTAATTAATTATAAATTCTATGAATTGAATCCTTCTTCCACCACAGTAAAGTAACTTAAAATAAGTTATTCAGAAGACACCATAAGGCTTGGTATAAGCAAACTTTGAATGAAATTAAAATTTTGATTTTAATCCCGCAAGAGGTAAGGAAAATTCATAAAATATTTCTCAACACTCAAAGTGAGTATGCTAATAGTTTGTAATGTCTTGAGTGAATTTCATAAAAATTTTCGAGTTTACCAAAGATGATGAAAGTTCAAGGTGTCACACAATACTGATAATGGATAAATACAGCGTAAATATTTGAGAATTTATTCGTGCCTAATCAGGAAAATAATTATTCCTAAAACTGAAAAAAGAGCTGAGCTCATTAGGAACAATTTAATTTTTGAAAAATGGTCAAACAGGTAGACTCCTTTCATCACGAAAATGCACTCGTTCTTCAACAGATCATGAGAGTAATGCTCTTCAATATATACAGATCCAACGTTTTTTTTATTCGTCTTCTCATTCAAAACAAATTAATACTGTAAAATACTCGTTATAATACGATTTTGGACATTCAAGCTAGTACCATAAACTCTATAAGCACTATAAAGTTAAAATACTTCCAGAAATTAACCCTAAAGGACAAGGCAATTAAAATACGTTAACTTTAGAGAGGCAAAAAGTATTTGAGAGAATAGGATAAATTTTGTTACTTTTGTGAGAAGAAGAAATTTTTTAAACGCCTTTTTTTCAGACAGGAAGCAAAAATTTACTAACACAACAAAATTTACACTTTTCTTCAAATTATTTTCCATAACAACAACATTTATGGGTAATTATATCACCTGCTTTTATTCCCTAATACACTGTGGAAAAAGATTGGAAACCGCTATGGACAAGTTCTACTATGGGTCTTTCCTCGCCACTTTTCTATATATAGGAAAAAAAAGCAACACGGATGATTTAGATTTGAATATATATCAAAATATGTAATAGTAAATATGAAATATGTTCTTTGAAATTATTTTAGCATATATAATAAGCGTTGGAAATTATTCTCTTTTTCATACAATTATCGTCTGCTTTTTATTTGACACTTTATATAACTCTAATTTTTCTTACTGTTTAATTTTTTTTTTTTACTGATATTTAATCGTTTGGAAAAAAGTTTTCTTGCAAAAGTTGGTAACTTTTTTTTTTGTCATGAATCTCGATGAGTGAATTCGGCAGTTGACTTTTAGAATTCCCATTGTGTTTTTGGTATTTTTTGATGGTCTTATGAATCATTAACTCTCTATTTAAATATTTTAAAGAAAAGTTTGAAATTATTCTCCAACATTTTGGATATTGGAGGCGATTTATTTTTTAACGAGATAATGACGCTAAGCGCACAGTTCTAAATGTACGCCTCTGGTGTCTCTATATCTGTCCCCAAATTTTTCAAACACCTCCTCAATCACCTGATTTAAGCACGGTAAAACAAATTTGGTGAGAATTGGAATTTACAGTAAGAAAACACGACATATAAAAAACAAAACGTGAAATAAAAAACAATAATCACAGAAGAATGGGAGGAATAGCGATGTAGAAATTACAAGAAACTGATGAAATCTGTACCAAGATGTTTAATAGTTGCAGCTGACGCTTACAGATATTATATCCTACTCATTACGAAATTAAGAAAGAAACACAATATTTAATGAGATTTTTTTATAAATGAACGAAAACTTTCGTAGCGCGCGCGCGTAATTTCTTAGTAGTTTTTTGATTATTAATTTTTCAAACTAATAGTTATATTATGTTTTAAAAATACATTATGTTATTTGAATGAGAACACGTTGTATATATTATAAAAAAATTGTATTTCCGAAACATCAATTTTTATTAGTCGAAAAACATTAAATTTTACGGAAAATTGTAAGTGTACAAACACTTTTGACACCTACTGTACATGGTTCGTAGCTTTCGTGGATAGATGAATTCGTAATGAACCTTCGAAACAAAGAACGAAATTATTCTTTCAAAGTTATACTGTTCCAAACTTGTCTCCGCTATTATATTTTCATCATCTTGTTTATATGAATCAATTCACCCGGGCCAGAATTTAATGTCTTGCAAATTTATGTAAATATCAATTATAAGTTTACATCGATTTTAATATGAATTACAAACGATCGACTGATTCAAAAACTTGAAGTAGCAAAGTATTTTAACTAAGAGTTTCATATTCAAAACCCAAAAATTTATAAAAGTTAGTAAATTTTGTTATGCAAAAAATGAAGAGTACATTGCGTTACGGGAATTTTTCACTTTTAAATTTCGTAGAATAAATATTGACAAAATGGATGAACATTTCAAAGAAATTGCTTACGTGTCCGTTGTCATCCATCTGGTTATTCGTGAGTTTGAGTTTGTCGAATGAAATCACTTGCTTCATCCACTGAGCCCCCTTGGCTGGAGAATCTGGATGAAGATGCATTCTAGGAGGCATGTTGGGATCTGCTTTACCAGCTACCACCCAACTCGAACTATAAATGATACAAAATTAGTATTACTGACTCATGATTCTGAACATTTTGTTCAGGTGCAAATCATGCGAAAAATAATTCTTTTTCTATTCTAAAAGCATAATGAGTTTTTAATAAAAATAAAGATCATATGATGATGATATACATGAACAAATAAAAAATTGTATTCACATGCACATTTCATAATTATTAGAAATAATTAATGATAAGCAAAAAAATTGCAGTAATTTTTCGGGTTTTTTTATAAAAAACATTTTTGATATCACTTGCTCTTTTATTCATACTTAAAACATAAAAAAAAAATATTTTTTCTTAAATGTACGACGCATATATAAAATCCAGAGCACATTGGTACTATTTGATGTGGGTTATAATGATATTAATCCGCGATTATTTACGCAGAGACTCAAGAACCATTAAATTAAAGTCTAAAAAACTTTAAGCATCAAATTTATTAATGTCAAAACAAAAAGCTGAATTTCCGAACCCAAATATATTTATCCAACATTCAATCATGATAATATCTTTAGAAACAGTCACATTAATAACTTCTCAATCTATTGAATAAGCAGATCATATGCATTTATATGTTGAGGGAGGAACTGATGACGCAAGAGAAAAGAACTTTATACAAAACTTTATGGAAATTATATGTGGCATATGATTAAATAGCATCCCTGTTTGCTGAAATTCCAGGTGAGATAAAAAATCGAAGTAAATGCAAGTTGTGGTGATATTGTTTATTTCCAACACTATTTTCAACCTAAATGCCCCACCCATTGAAAGCTTTTAAACCATTCTGTGATAATTCTCGAAAAATCGATGTTTCTGCGTATGTCTATCATATTTAAATAGATGTTTATAGAAAATGTAATTCAGAATTGATCACAATTTTTCCAAGTAAATACTTTTTCAAACACTGTTATGTGTTTGTAAAGCATGTGAAATAAAAATTTAATACAAACAATACGATAGCGAAGCCAGAATATAATAATAATACTGATGTACTTTTGTATCAGAAAAAAATATTCCGATTTCGGGATATATTTTTGAACATTACCCAAAGACAACTTCCAATGTATAGTCTTCATCGGAATCTCAAATAAAGTACAGAGAGAATCCATGCGGCGTGAAGATTTTTTTTATTTCAAACAAGATTGATTAGATAAAGTGTATTACTGATATAAGGTTTAATAGATAACGTCTTATGTGTGTGAATCGGTTTGTAATGAACGACATTAAACTTCACTGATCAGCATTACTTAACAAAAACAAAATCAAAGAAATTTTAATTAAACATTACATTTAAATAGAACAATCGTAAATATGAGTAATTGCAATAATAAAAATGACAAAGCATACTCCCGATTTTATTTTTTTCTCTAAGTTAAAAATATAATATAAATTCTGTTGAAATCAGTTTCAACAGAAAGATCAACACTACTTAAAAAATATTAGGATTAACATTAGGAGTATATAAAACAACCGAAAAACGACATATATAGCATCGAAATTAAGGAAGAAAAAATTCTAAAAAGTCCCATTTAAAAGAAAAATTTCCAAAACCAAGAAAAAAACTTTTCTTAGACATATTTAAACTCCAAATATTAAAACAACCCCCCTCCCTTTTTTATTTTAAATACTTCACACTTGTGTGCTGCATTTTTCTTAACAATTTTTCTTCAGCCTCAATTTATATTTACACATCGATTATATTTTAATCTAAGAATTCGTAATTTGTCAAGGTACTTTATATCAGTTATTATATAAATGGGGCCTTTTTTTATATCATTTCATCAGAAATTTGCTTTTATATCCTTTGTTTTCAAATAGTTTTATATGTCAAATGAGAAGACATCATTCTCTACAATAACTTATCCTTTTTGTATTTAGAATCCTTTTATGTTGTTGACTCTCTCTTTTAAAACTTTTCAAATACACACACAAAATACAGTCTATTAGGTAGTCAACTGAATGTGCAGAGATCTACAGACTTATAAATACAGATAAAGTGTCGACAGATCTTTTTAGATTTATTGGAAAGCTGCATACACTTTTTTAAAGATTATTATATGATATATTAAAGTTCTTATGATGCACGACTTATTTTTATTTTATTTCTCAAATATTTTTATTAAAAATGTAAAGGCAAAATATTTTTTTTTTAAATTTGATGCATGCACTACACTGATTTTATTTTTTAACTATTTTTGTAATAGCGAATGTAATGATTTTATATTTTCAGAAGTAAAGCTGTTCATGTTTTTCAATTTGTTAATACATATAACTTAAAAGATTTTCACACAAATATATGTTGAATCCAAAAGGATTAAACTACATTACTTAATAAGGATTAATAATTATTTTACCAATATACAACACTACCAGTTGAATAAGATGTTTTCACTGAATTTGTATAGTTGATTCCTAATGTTTTGTGCATTGATGCAAGTACGATTATTTAAAATTCATAAACATGGTAAAATACAAAAAAAAAAAAAAAAAAAAAATTACCAAATTAATCTAGAAATAGTTTTTATATTTGAAAATTGAAGGAAACTATCTTTAGAGAGGTTGATATCAATAATTTCAATGGTTATGGTATGTAAACTTAAGTTTCCAAAAAATTTATGTTACGGGAAGAAATTTATCCAAATCCCCTTACTGAAAGGGATTCTGAAAGAGAATGAACTTTTAAATTGCGGGGGAAAAAATGCTTTCAATAGAAACGTTGCGTACAATGATGTTAACCACTGGAAAACAAAGGGATGACTACAACCAACTCACGGTCTTCACACTCTTTATTGACAACTAGATGTGTTGGGGAAAAAAAGAGAACTCCGTGATTTTACTAATAGTTCCTGGAAGTTTCATTCAATATTTATGTAAAATATGCTTAAAAAACAAGCATGAATTTGAAAACTAAAGTTTTAATTTGATTTACTCTTAATCAGAATAATTTAAAAAGTGTTGTTGTTGCTCATCTCCATGTCTAGCCAAGCTACACCAAGTCCTTGATTTCACTAACTCTCAAAAAGTCCAACACCATTAGAGGGTCTTCATATAGATCTTGTTTTGTAAGCCCCGGGCAGTCACAAGACTGTGTGCTGGAGATGCCTGGCAGGCAGAACATCGAACACAAGTAGGAAAAACTTTGTCTCCATCTTTAAAAGTCAAAGTTCGGAGGTGGCCACTCCGGAAACGAGATAAAATAAGTTCTTTCCTGCCTGCTGCATTGAAGGGAAAGAGAACCAACCACCAGGGCGTTTAGTTTCACACCAGTGATGAGCAAGCAGAATAGGTAATAGCTTGTTGTTAATATAGGTGGAGTGTAGTTCTGGATAGGTGAGAGAGGCCAAGTTCCTAGTGGGTTGAGCTGCGCCATCTTTTGCTAGGGCATCAGCAATCTCATTGCCCGCGATGTTAACGTGCGAAGGAATCCATTGTAGATGGATCTCGCGGGAAGATGAAAGGCGTTTTAGTTTCTCCAAAATAGCCACTCCTGTGTTATCACCCACCTTATGCCAGTTAGAAAGATGTTGGATGGCATTACGACTGTCAGATAATATCCAGATGCTGTTCAAACTAGGAATTGAGAGTGTCTCCTTAAGGCCTGTATCAATAGCAATGAGTTCACTGCGAAAGACAAAGCAACCATCAGTTTCTCCGTTTAGTGTGACTGAAATAGTTTTGGGACAATATAAACACCACTGCCAGAATGAGAGTGTTCACTGCTGCTGCCATCTCCATAGATAAGAAATGCATCACCAGGAATGTTACAAATTTCAAGGGCAAGTTGCCTAAGAAATTCAGGAGGATCTGAAGTCTTGTTGGCAGGGGCTGAGTAAAGCATTGTTCAAAAACTATTAAACAGAACTTTTTTTTTGTCAAAGCATTCGAAAAACCGAGTATTTTACGCAATCCTTTGAAGCATCGATCACTTAAATTATTTTCTATTGTTATTTAACAGAAATAAACTAACCTGTGAAATGCATATCTGTAACGTTTATCATCGACAGGTACGAAGTCCATCATAACTATATAATCACTCATGGGATCCATACCATAGATTTTGACTTGAAATGTAGGGAACATTCGCCTGAAAAAAGAGGGAGGAAATCTCTTGAATCGCATCCAATAAAATGTTTAGGGTGAATTGAAAAAAAAAATCAAATATATATTTCCAGATCAAATAAAATATTTTACGCGGATAGAAGTATTTCGACATTTTTCATGAAAAAAAAATATAAGGTAGTTCACTAAATATTTTACACTAAAGTGAAAATACTACGAATTAAAAAGCAAAAAGGGTTTCTTTAAAAAAAAAAACTCAGCAGTAAAATCATTCGAAAAGTAAACAATTTTACTCTTGAAAATAAAAACTAATAACAATTTCAAGAAAAAGTATAGGAGAAATAAGTTTATTTATACATTTATCAAAAATATGCAACAAGCAAATTCGATTGAAAATACGTTATGTTAAGAAAAATAAAAACACTTGAAATCATTTGGTATCATTTGAAGATGGATTTTTATGATTAGAACAGTGATTCTCAATCACTGTGCTGCGGCACTTTTGTGTGCCGCTAAATTTTTGAAGTGTACCGCCAATTTTTTTAAAATTATTAATTATACTATGAGGAAAAATACAAAATTCGAAACCGAACCATTCGGCCATTTTATAGAAATAAACAAAGGGTGTTGGTGGTATATTCAACATATCCTTTTGTGGGTAGTAGGATATAAAAAAAATTTAATTAGGTTCGTAATCCATTTGTAATAACGGATACATCCGTATATGAAGGAACTTTGAATGAAGAGGGAAAACTAATTTCGCTCTGTAATAATCGAGATTTAATTTCAAAATATTCGGAAGAGTCAATTAGTTCTTTTTGCACTAAAATTAGAGGCAATTGTTTCATAATAGCAACAAAAAAACAAAAAAAAAAAGCTTTAAAATGTTGTTACAATTTTCTACATCTTACTTGCAGGAATTCGGATTTTCAACATAAACAAATAGAAAAATGAAAAAAGGATCGAGACTTTTATATGTAGATGACGAAATAAAAGTAACATTATCATTTTCCGACCAAATGTTAAAGAAATTATCAAAAAATCACCAAGCTCAAAATTCGCATTAAATGTGTGTATTCTTATAATTAATTTATAATTAGTTACTCAAAAAACATTTTGTTGTCTTTATCGTACGTATTATTTTATTTAAGGATAAAAATTAATATCATAAAATATTTTACATAGTGTTTTTCAGCTCAGTAAAATTTTTTAAAAACTTATTTTTTGTTAGTGTGCCGCCAAATTTTGAAATGGTTAAAAGCGCACCGTAGCAAAAAAAAAAAAAAAAAAAAGGTTGAGAATAATTATAATTTAGAGCTAATAAATTTTTAAAATTTTAAATTTTTTCATGAGTTGTATAATCTAATGTATTTTAACATATTAATTGAAACGAGTTTTTAATTACTCCATGCCTTTTTGTTGTAACAAACGTTATACTATGTAGAGTGTCTCTTGCCGGCTGGGTGGCGTGGTTGGTTTGTCGCTGGCCTTCTACACCCAAGGTTGCGGGTTCGACCCCGGCCCAAGTCGGTGGATTTTCTTGATGCAGAAAATCGACAGCGGCCATGTCGTATGATTATGCGGCATGTAAAAGATCCCTAGAATGTCCGTTTGGCTTGGATGCTCTCGGCAAAATTAAATCCTAGTACAGATTCGCATCATCAAGAGCTCAGGTGCCTCCCTCTGTGGAGGAAACTGGGCGTCAAAATTGCTTGCTGTAATTGGTATCGCCTATATGGTGCAGCGCTAAAAAGTGATACCAGCTCCTGGGGAATGTACTAGGTCTGCAAAGGTTTAAAATACCAATGCGCAGCCCCTTTGAAATAAAAATGTAGAGTGTCTCAAGCAAAATAAAAATTGCACAATTTAATCTTCATTAATTTCTTCTTGTTGTATCTTTTCACAAAAAATTAACACGAGTATCAATCCCATTAAGGAAATATGGACTCTAGTGTAATCCATTCATACAATGAACGATACTATTATCTAGAACACCACACAATGTAATAATAATGCTCTTTAGAACCACACAAATCCTGTAATATACTGGATTGGAATATAACTACTGAAATAACACAGACACACACATTTATATTAAAATTCTCGAAATATAACTTCGATAATAAATAAGAATATATATAAGCAGTTTAATAAGTTTTCGATTCTTTAACAGCAGAACGCCACGGTTTCCCTTTATGTATCAGCCTGACATAGCCCCCTCCAGATTTTGAGCACCTTTTCTTAACTCCCAACACCATGACTAAGATTGCTCACTAATTTCTAACTAATCTTACGACTGTTTCTGCTACTAATAAGGACCTTTTTAACACTTCGTTTTTCCTTTAAAAAAAAACAGTAAATATCTAATCACACATATAAAAAGAATATTACAAAATACTAATTTCAAATAAACATAAATAATGTAAATAATACGAATAACAAATAATTTAGTGATCTATATAGTGTAAGATAACACATCTTTCAATTTTTCCACGAGGCCTTTCAGTCTGTAAAAAAAGATAAATCTTAATATTAAATGAGAGATCTTTATGGACCCCTAGAAAGACGTTGCGAATACATGTGGTCCGCGGACTACAATTTAAGAACCGCTGCTTTAAAACGTAATATTTTGAGTTATACAAAATAAAGTTTGAATACTCATTAGAAATATTTCAATATAAATGAACTAATAGAAGATTATTTATCAGCATGCAAAGTAGGTTAAATTTTATTTAATTACATTTTTTGAAAATATTTTTCTTTCTCTAAATTTAAAAATACAAAATGATATTAATAATTGAGAATTAAGACTTAAAAAATATTTATTTAAAAGATTTTATAATAATAATAACAATAATAAAAATTGTATATTGCGTTTGCATAAATATATATTAAGAAAATAAATAAAGATTTAGGAAAATGAGTTAAATAGCGTTTTTTTTTTTTAAAATAAAAGAGACATTTGATAAATTTATTTATCTAATACGAAGTATAATGTTTATTAAATTTTGAATAACTGGTCATTTTTACCACTTGACGTGATAAAATCGACTTCTGACTAAAAATCATTTTTTAAAAAAACAATTTATCAATTGAAATGGTAAAAAGAAAACAATTGATCTTTCAATTTTATGATCAAAGTGTTAAAAGTATTCTGCTGTTACCTCTAAAACGATATTATTTGCTTTTTTACAAGATAATTTTTGAATATATTGAGCAAAGCATATGAAATATCTCAAGTGATATGTATACAATTGCTTCTTTTCAACATTTTTTTATTGAAAACAGATGAAATAATTTCCCAGAGTATCACACGGGGCTTTCAGAAATAGGAAAAACATACAAAGTAAGGCAACAACAAAAAATAAACAAAAGACATTTTACAAAGAAAAGATTACGGAAGAAACCAATGAAGTTACACAAACAAAAGTAAAAGATTCTAGGATACTTGGTCCTTAAGAATTTTAAGGTATCCTACACCCTAAAATTGTGAAGTTTGCCAAAAATTGACAATTTTTTATGATTTTATTTTATAGGCCACCTTATTAGCCTTATAAAAATACCAAGTTTATTATTTTCCATTCGCTAGAACAAAAACTACAAGTGTTTTTGTTGAAGTAGATGCCACTACTTTCAGCAAGATATCATACTTTAAAACGCGTTTTACTCGAAATGTGTTTTCTTGAAAATGCTCAAAGGGGGGACAGCGATGGCTAAAAAAGTTTTGAAATGATTAACTGAAATTTTTTGTGTATGTTCTGTGTAACAGTAGACGT
>BMAO01027332.1:0-55455 GCA_019973975.1 Trichonephila clavata
GCACTAAAATATCCAATGTTATTTCTATCGGTTGGGTAAAAATTTTGCTCCCATTTTGGAATGAGCTAGGGTCTTGATATTTGGAGGTTCGATAATATTATGTCATATCACGAGATATACGATACGATGATGAGATTCGATGCCACTACTTTTTATTTAACTATTTTAATTTTTTAAAATCACAACAACTTTGAGGTTTTTTTGACGTCACACTTGGAATATTCACGACCCATCCATGTGACCTATTTGACAAGGCTCTCAGCTAGCTATTACACCATAGTTATCACAAGTCTCCGCTCTTCCCCAAATTGAACAAGAATAATTTTTTTTTTATAAAAAATTGCATTACTCCTTATGTTAATTAAATAAAACTTGCATTAAAGTTATAATTATTCGATAGAAAATCATTCCAATCATAGCCGATTCTTTTTTTTCCCAGGATTTAAGTTACTATTGCATATTTACCACGATAACATGTCAAATGTTACACATCATATGCGACTACTATAAGGCTCGTTTCTTTTTTTTTAGAAAATAGGAAGAATGCAGTGATACAGAAATGTTATAGTAGTATCTCTAATGCAAAAGTTTTTCACTTTACAGGCTCAGTCCGGAAACTTTTCAATCCTACCTCGTATATTAATTTTTATGAAAAAGTTCTAGCATGGAATAAATTTTTAGTGAAGATCAACCTAATTTTTCTATAAATATTTCAACTAAAAATCGTAAAACTACTGCAAAGTTATAATATTTTTTTAAAATGTTTAATGCAATTTCTGTTTAAGCAATATTTGACTAGCTATGTTTTTTACGAAGAAAAAACTTGTCAATTCAGGTATTGAAAAAATTACCAATAATGTATTGCTGACATGGAATGCTTCAAATACTAAAAGAGTTTTTGGAATGAAATATAGATCACTAAACCAGAAAAAACTAGAAGCTAATCCTATGATTAAGTAAAGTTTTGACAGACAAATTATATGAAGAACTGAAAGTCATCATCTAAGTTTAAATATATTATTTTCTTCTAATAAATATTTGTTTGCTAATCATGAATACTTTAATTTTAATATTTTTTAAACAGAACTTAGCTTTCTTATTCTCATCTTTTTAACTTTTGTAGAGCTGTATTTTAGTTGATGTTATTAGATTGAATTCTTTGAGAAATATCCAAACATTTACAGATGTTCAAGAAAATGTTTGTGGAAGGAATCTAAAAGAAATATTTCCAAACCGGAAATAAAAACTTGAAACTCATGTATTGATTAGAATCAATCTCCAAATTCAATAAGGATTACAGAAATACTTTATCGGCTAAACATAACTGAAACAAATAACATTTTTTAAAAGAAAAATATTTCTCTCTATAAAAAGAGAATTTTTTGTTTCTTCAGAGATGTAGAAAAAATAACAATTTCATTTGGCGTAAGAAACAACAAAACGGAAACACTTAAAAGATACACCACTTGTATTTGAACTGTTTTCTTTCCAAGCATCAGTTATAATTTGCTGATACCAAATTATAACTGATGCATAACTTTGCATCAGTTATGCATCAGTTATAATTTGGGGCTGCTGATTGGTATTTACCATTGCAAACCTAGTACATTTCCTGGAAGTTGGTATCACTTTTAAGTGAGGCACCATATAGCTGAACACCAATCACCACAATGCAATTTTGACACACAATTTCCTCCCCAAAGGCACCTGAGCTCTGACAATGCGTAATGGTACTAGAAGTTTTAATTTTGCCCAGATCAGCTAAACCAAACAAGCACTCTAGGGTTCCTTAACATGCCACATAATCACATGATATGGATTTTTGAATCACGAAATTCCGCCTATTTGGGCCGGGGTTGAGCCCGCAAGCTTGGATTACAAGGCCAGCACCAAACCAATTTCGCTACCCAGTCGTAATAAGTAGTTAAACACCATTATGTCTGGTCAATAGCTAAAACCAATTGTTGTGTATGTTCAAACATAATAATAATAATAATAATGACATCATTTGGTGACATTTTTAAATTGGCGTCATCTTTTGATTTGGTGAAATTGATTGAGGTATATGTAATTATGATTAATTCTTTCGAAAATTAGTAATATATTGCTGTCTTCAATGGTGCGGAAACGCATGTGTATTTAGGTTAAAATCCTCTTTCCACCCTGGGCCATTCTACAGATTTCTAGGGATAGGATTGCATAAATTAGTAATTGGAAAAATGGCATACTGTCTCAGATCTCATTCATATCAGTTCACATTTATAAAATTCGTTTACAAATTTCCATCATAAAACGATATTAATTCAATGCAAAAACGCCATGAATACTGTAAATGTTTTAGTTTTTTTTTTTCTTACAACAAAATCCAGTGGATTTAACGGCTAATATGCCTGTGATTCAAAATTCCTAAAAAATACTGTGTGTGAAATTTCATTTGAATGAAAAATTTAGTTTTTTATTATCTTTAGCAAAAAATGTATAACTAGGACTTGTCCATAGTATGGTAAATAAATGTATACATGCAGCTAAAACAATAATAAGTGTATAGCTTATAAATAACTGTAACGATATACAATTATATGTTTAGAATGTTTGTAGAATACTGTTATCAAAAAATATAGATTAAATCAACGTATTGACGTAAATTATGCATGAAAAATACTGAGTCATTTTAACTAAATTTGCCTAGAGAGTATTCCATATTCGTTCATGTAAATTTATGAAATGTCTGTTCTTTTTCTTGAAAGGTAATTTGTTATGAAAATGTCGCAGAACATACGCATTTATTTTCAGGCATAAATATATTCTAAATATTTAAAAGATTTTCAAAGCAATTAAAGTAACCTCGGATGAAATTCTCGTTTAATATCAATGTATTTGAAAAATAAATTTTGAAATTTTAATCTTATTTGTCTTAATAGTTGTATGCTATTGTATTTTACTATTACTAATGATGTAATTCTTTTAAAGGTTTTTAATTCAACGGAATTGATTCGAGCAAGAATGTTATCTTAATGGTATAATGTAAAGGTATGGTTTTATTTTAATCTCACTAAGCAAAACTTTTATCAAAGAGTCGTAATTGGAATTCAATTGAAACTTAATAACTATAATAGGGATTTTTTCTTGTATATATATTGCTTTTTCTATTGTTCTGATTAAGAAGGTTTTTACTACAAAATAATTAAAATCATAACTAAAAATTAAAGGGGAAATTATTTCACTACTTTTTGAAGAATGATACAGCTTCTTTTGTTAGATCGAGCATTCTAAAAGCATGTCTCAAGTAAGACGGGCAATAATCAGATGGGAGGAAACATAAATACCCATTTCACAAGCAACATTAAATTTATTTAAGCATAAAACATGCTCGCTTATTATTTCACATTATGCAAGAAACAAAAATATATGTGATCAAAAATAAAAATAAAGAAATATTAAATTTATTTTTAAAAATATTATAACAGCAAAACAATTATTCTTCGATTCTTAAGCAAAAAGGTATATATAATAACTCTATCGAAACGACAGAACTTAAAAATAAGCGAAAACTAAATACAATAGTATAAATATTGGTGAATACAGTTGCGTGTGTGTATGGTATTATAAACATAATAATAATAATAATAATAATAATATTCTGGAGTCTTAGATTTGTCTTTTCCTGAATTTATTGGTAACAATAACTTTCAACAATAAGCTTAACAATCTTTAGCACAAATTAAACCATTACATTAATTAAACAGAAACTAAAGAGAATTCTAATATTCAAGATAAAAATCCTAGTAAACAACGGCACCTGTACGCCGAAGCCAAGAATTACGAGAAAACATCAGCACATCTAGTTATGCTGAAGCCAAGTTTAAGATTCTAACTGAGACAGAATCCGTTACATATGGTTTCTTCTGAGATAGACCACGTGGGTTCTGAGGGTGGTGTCAACTACACTTCACCCACTCAGAGCACCTGGTCCATAATTCACAACAATAAACCCTCTTGTTATAATAACTGTAATTGTCTGTACAAAGTAGCTGAAGCAACCTCTAGCGACGACTTATTATTTCTGTTCCCAATATGTCTTGTCTTTGTGTAACTTTTCTAAAATTAATAAATAATTGTTACATTAAAGGAAAATTCTTTGAACACAACCCCGAATTTTCCACTTTTTGTTTAATCTTTAACATCGAACGCTTTGCATTAGTAATTACTGATTTGTCCTACGGTACTTAAAATAACTACTTCAAGATAGGTTTTGAAAATAAAAGAAAATACTTACATTATTCAAAATTTTACAAACAAGGGCTTCGCAGGTTTTATTACATAAGAAAAAAATATACATTAGAGTTACCAGTGAAAGCTTTAATATGTTTTACGTAGAAATTTCATATTACATTTCACCCAAGATGGTAGCTAAAATGAGCCAAACGACGGAACATTTTCCCTTCTCAATGGTTTTCAGTCTCATACTATTTTCATTTGTTGTTAATAGAGGGTACTAT
Source organism: Trichonephila clavata (assembly GCA_019973975.1). NCBI lineage: Eukaryota > Metazoa > Arthropoda > Arachnida > Araneae > Nephilidae > Trichonephila > Trichonephila clavata. The sequence goes on from BMAO01027332.1 coordinate 4,500, forward strand.
TTAGCTTTAATCCTAAAACGTAACAGATAAAGAGAATATTTTTCATAGTAATGTGATTCTAGTGGTACTTTAAAATACCGTTGGAACATATAAAAAGGCAATACCATCCCTTTCAAACTCAGATCACACAAGATAAGTTTTTCAATAGATTTTAAGAAAAATATAATATATTTGTAGAATATACCCTGATAATTTAATGTATAAAGTATTATTTTTTAGCAATCAAAGTTTTATCAAAAAGTAAATTTTTATTGTAATTTCTAGGCAAAAACACCACACATTTGGTTAATTGAGTTAATTTATTTCATATGATGATGCATCCATTCCTGTATTTAACGTTTGACATTTGAGTTATACCTCCTACTTTCCGCTCTAATTGATCAGTTTTATCAAGATTCAGACTAAATAATCAATGTTTTATTCCAAATTTGCGTCATCTTTTTTAAAACTACAATCTTTCATCATAAAAATTTTTTTTAATTCCATTGAGAGAGTGAACAGTACTTTTGCAAGAGTACATATAGTCTCATTTTGAAATCAACGCTGAAGATAAACTTTGTTTGCTTACGTGTGATATATTCCTAAGAGATAGCTCAGGGTAATTCAATATAAGTGGCAATGTTTGAGTGCTTATTTCATTTAACTCATATCCTGCAGAATATAATAAAGACGAAGTCTTCAAGGAACGTATTCAAGAGAAATTGATAAGCTGAATCAAATTTAATTAGCTAATTACTTATTAACTTCGCATTTTGAAGGAGCACCAGACTTATAGACGACAGATGTCGCAATTTTGAACCATAGTAAAGTGACGAGGACTACACCCGAGCGTGTACCCCTTCTTCCAAACTTCCTCACTACATCAATATGAAAAAAATTTTATTCACTACATATTTAACGTGCATCAGAGCCTCTATTCGATAGGAGAGTTATTGCATTACAAAAATTCCAGTTTTATATAAGGCGAAGCATAAGACATAAATGGTATTATAAGTACAAAGATTGAAAATGAATTATTTCATACAAATATAGCAGCAAAGCGGGTGTGAGTAATCTCTTACTTAAAATGTTTTTTTTTTAAGTTTTGATAGTGGACGTACAACTTATTTTCGTATTAAAACTTTAAGAATGGGAACTGTATATACAGCATTTTTTTTTTGTTCAAGAACTTGCCTTTCACTGGCTCCTTTTCGTTACATAGTCAAAATGCTTAAGAAAATTTCATTCCTAGATAGGTGTTTGTGAATAGGTACCCCTTCCTAAGCTGCATTTACGAGTGTGATATTATTGATGATGTTTTTGACTGATTACTATCAGAATTCAATATTAAATACAGCTTATAAAATTGGTTTTTATCACTTATTCGGTGATTACATCCTTCTGTTCCTGTAGGTTCTTTAACCCTGTCGTAATCTAGTCAAGCAATATATTTACATGTATACGACCCATTACACTGTCGACCGTTTTCTCCAAATCAAAACCATCGTTAAATGTAGTGATATAATGCCGAAAATAAAAAAAAATCATTCCTGAGGAAATTCGAAGATATGATCTTGTATGTCCTCTTGTATTTTTTGCAAAAACTGATTAAAATTTAGGACTTTTATTCAAGGAAGTAAATGTAGCTGAGTATTTCCAAAGATATATATATATACAGAATCAATCTCTCTAAATAGTAACGGGTACAGTATATCTATTTAAAAATAGTTAAGATACACTACCTGAATAATGTAGTTATTAAATATTTCTGGGTACTTACGTATTATCGCAACAATCGCCAAGTTTCAAGATAACTCGCCAAGTTGGCAACCCCAATTTTGCATGTGTGGTATGCGCTGAATTGGCAATCTCGTGCTTCGCTTCATGTAACGCTGCCAATAGGTTGCGATAATACGTAAGTACCTATTTCGTTCATTTAGCTTTTAACTGGGTTTTATTATTAATATATATTTGAATTTAGTAATGAAAGGTAATTTTAATTACTTATTTCTGCAAGTAAACTTTGGCGTAATCTTCAAAGTCTTCCCCAATTTATTCGTGAACGGGTGAATACGTTAATTACATGAACTTTTGCTTATTATGTCGGAATAAGAAATACTTCTCTAGTTTTCTGGAAGTTGGTTTTTATTTGGTACTAATTTAATATTGGAACACTACTGATTTGTGGTGTACACAAATAGTGGTAATATTTTGCTAATTTGGGGTGACAACATTATAATACGATAACATTATACTGTCTACCATATACCTATTTGACGCGATTTCATGATAAAAGCAGGTAGCGCGTGTTCCGATATCAATTTAGGGTACTTACGTGTTAACGCAACCTATTATATGAAACGAAGCACTTGGTTGTCAATTTAGTGTGTACGACTCATAAGAAATCAAAGTTGCCAACATGGCGAGTTATTAATAGAGTTGGCGATTGTTGCGATAATACGTATGCGCCCAATTAGTTCCTTCAATTTTATTAAAATTTTAATGTTACGAACTCAGAAATGTAAAAATTGGTTGTGAAAGAATATTTTACTTTCTCTCATTTTAATTATTAGATAAAATAATAAAACCCATTGTGTTCATGTAGTTTTATTTAAACTTAGAAAATATAAAGTTTTACATGAAGCAACTTATTGCATATTAAGATCTCTTTATTGGGGTGAATTCCCTGGTGGATTCCCACTTTGTTGCTGTGGATTCCCTCTTTGCTGCTGTGGATTTCCACTTTGTGGGGGTGGATTCCCAGGTTTTTCAGGTGGGCCACCACTTTTTTCAGGCTGGCCACCACTTTTTTCAGGTGGACCTCCACTTTTGTCAGGTGGGCCTCCACTTTTGTCAGGTGGGCCCCCACTTTTTTCGTGAGGACCCCCACTTTTTTCCGGAGGGCCCCCACTTTTTTCCGTAGGACCCCCACTTTTTTCAGATGGGCTTCCACTTTCTTGAGGAGAACCAGAAAGTTTTCGCATTAACTCTTGTGGATCTATGCCCTTTTGCATACACAGACTTCCGATCAACTCTTTTACCTCTGAGTAATCTATTGCTTGCTTTTCTTTTGCCACTTCAGAGAAAGCTTTAGAAACATCGGAATCACTAACTTCTTTTTGATCTCCAAGGATTCCGGCTTGTCTAAACCACTTCTTGACGTTCTCTAAAGAGAGTTTCTTTTCAGTTTCCCCTACTGATTTACAGAAGAGTTCAAATTTGGTCTGAAGACCTTTATCAGATGCCATCTTAAAAATATTCACAGAATTTTAATCGAATACAAAATGCTGCAGGTAAAAAAAAACCTTTCTTTTTTTTAAAAAAAGTAAATAAATTTACGTAACAGAAAGATCTTAAAATTTAGAATAAGCCACTTTTAAATTAAACCTTTATAAACTGAAAAGTGATGCTGGTGAAATAATAGATGAAAGACTATACATCTGATGCCACTATAAAAATAAATATGTAATTGTATATTTTTATTAATATTTTGAAAGCTACGTATTAAACGATTATTGAAAACTTAAACTAGAATTATCAATTTTCATTTTAAAAAAATGAATAAAAATTATTATCTATAATATTTTTACGCCGTAAACAATTATAAAATCGTTAAGAGTAATATTAAGTAAAAATTTATTTTTATGCTGAAATATTAGAAAAAAAATTTCAAATTTTAGATATTATAAGAATTTGAAAAAGCATTCGAGATACGGTTAAAAAGAATCAGAAAGAGCATTCCGCCTAGATATGTTCTGGTTAGGACAAAATTCCATGACTCATTAATAAGGACATCAAATTTGATTAATTTTTTAAAATTAGGATGATATAAAGTTTCAATAAGCACCGGCATCACTTCAGAATTCTACCTTATCATCTAACGATAGTTCAAAACTATAAAACTTTTTGGAAAATTGGAGCACGCTTTTTAATCAAATAGATAATAAACAACAACTTTTCGAGCAATATTCAACCGCGCAGTTCACATTTAAGTAAGAAACCGATGAAAATATTTTAAAATTTGGGGTGAACATATTGTGATACATTAATTTTTTTTATAATTAGTTTTATATATATATATATATAAACATGCAATGTCTTATGTTAACTAAAGTTTAAAATTATTCAAAAAGAGGTACCAGAAAATTTAATTAAATTATTAATCTGCTAGGCTTGTGTTTCTGGTTGAGAAATTAATAGCCTTTAAATTACAGTTTGAACCTCAAAACTCCAGTAAAAAGTTATCGTGCTAGATAATGAGGCCTGATGCTCATTAATTTTGATTTCGCATTAGCGACTTGGTTAAGGAAACCGTCATATCAGACAGAAAAAGGTAACAGAAACGTTAATAAATAAATAAGTGAAGTCAACTGGCAACTGTGAAATAGATAATATTTTCAAGCTACGCATATTTAAGCAAAGATTACCGTTAGCCATATTGACGGCTGACGAAGATTCAATTTATTGTATTTTGTTCTTCAGAATAAATTGGAAAAGAGCATAAATGTATTTATAGAAATGCTAATGCATTTGATAAACTCAATGACTTATCATTATCCAGAATTTCCAGATAAGTTTACTGGGATGGGTAAAAAACAAGCCAGGTTAACATAATCGGCCAAATAAGTATACCAAAATTAACAAAAAAGGGAACAGTTTCTTCTCAATATATTTTTGTAGTAAACTCTAATCATATATACATTGTTTATCCAAACCACATTGCCAACCTGTAGTGGGTGTTAAAACTCTACCATCATCAATATAATATACATTTAAGGAATATTTAATTAGATTACTTTTAATGTTCCATGTATACATACGTACTTACGTATTACCGCAACAATCACCAAATCTATTAATAACTCGCCAAGTAGGCAACCCGATTTCCTATGTGTCGAACGCGCTGAATTGGCAAACAGGAACTTCGTTTCATATAATGTCACCAATAGGTTGTGATAATATATAAGTATACTACCTATATAAATATACTATACATTCGAATACAGGAGTAATAGTATAATAAATGTAGATATGATGTAAAACTCATTGAAAAAAAAGACGAGTGTGCTTTAGACTATACAACTGAAGTAAAATTTCTTTAGCTCCATCTAAAGAATTTCCATCATATGTGTGTGTGTTGTGTGATGACGTTATAAGTTGATTGTAAAAAAAGTTTTAAAGAAAAAGTTTATTTTATTCTTTTTAGCGCATTTAAATAAAAGCTTGTTTTAAAAAAGTTTTTTTACTTTTAATTTATTTTTTACTTTTTAGTTATCACTGGACAGGTTTCTCAGTCTGTTCATCTCATTCAACGCATCATTGTTGCTCGGTATTTGCCGGTTATTTTCGAACAGTCTAGCTAAATGAATTCTCGCAAAAAGGGTACAAGATAAAAAACACAACTTTTTCTTAAATCCGTAATTTTTAAGCAATTTTCTTCAATCTTCGTATAGATCTTGGGTAAAATTGTTCTACCCACGAAAAAAAATTTTTATGAGATTATGTTCATAAATGACGAAGTTATTAAATGTTTAATTAAAATTTTGAGAATTTTTTGAAAAATAGTAAAAAAAAAACGTTTTTGGCATTTTATTTTTTAAATGACTGATTCTAAAAGAACTTAGCATGAGCTGTTTTTGTACGGAATGTCGATTCATTTAAACAAAAAAAAATTCCTACGCAACAATTTAGACATTATTTTTATAAAAACGCATCGATTTTGACTCATTTAAAAAAAATCGTTAGAAATACAAATACTATTATTTTGTAAAAAACATTACACCGTATCGGGACGAAATAAATGATTTTTCCGATTCTGTAATTATTTTTTGTCTGAGTTTCAAGCTTAAAGTTAGTTAATTTTTTTAAAGAATTTCTACAATACTCTATCTCAATTAAACTTGGCAGCGTTGAGAAAGGTATACAATGTACCAATCTACTTGAAAAATAGCTCTACTTTTTTGTTTTGAATTTAAATCCAAGGAAATACATAGAAATTTGTAAAAAAATTGCAAACGTTGTAGAAATGTAATTATTTTTTTAGACAAAGTTAATTAATACAGTCAATAGCGCAACGTTATGAAATTCCAGTTTGACTGAAAACCGATTTTCGACGCCAACTTTTGTCTTTGTTGTAACCATAACATTATTACAACAATGCAGACATATTTGAAGTTGGCTCCCAAAACTTCATAACATTTTTAATTAATATCTTTTTAATTAATTGCAATATCGAATATAAATGGTCAAAACATACATTGTCATCCAAACTAAACGTGTATACAAAATTTCAGCTCAATGGTTTGAAGATATCAGCTTCAAAATTGAGTTGCAAGATTCCACCCTAACAAATTACATACATACGTACATACATACATACATTGTAAGTTAAATAAAAGCTTGTAAAAATAAACCATCTGCAATTACATTATAAATAGTGGTATTACCCTTGAAAAGGAAAAATAAGAAATAAAAATAATTTCTGGGTTGTTTTTAATATTTTTGGGTGCATTACTTTTGAACACTCCAGCCGGAAAAATCCAGAGTGCGAGAAATAGAAAAAACCTCACACCTCCATTTTTGAAGGGAGCAAGAAAGCAATATATTAAATGCGCGTAGGTATTGTTCATTTTATTATGGTCTAGAAAAAAGTTTAAATATAATAAACGTCTTATGCTTGAAAATTTCTCTGGACCTTAAATAAGATTTCGGAATAGATTTAAGCAGGTAAAATCAATTCATATCACCCAAACTCACCGTAAATACATTTTCAAAAAAATGATTACTACATTTTTCTGTGCTTTGAAATTGCATTTATTGTTATTTTTTCCATTGAATATTTTCTTTAAAGGATTTGCCATACAAATGTAAGGGCGCATTAATAGAGCTGAATATGATACATAGCACAATTCTTTATGATGTTTAAATTTATTTCTTATATCTGTGTTCATATAAGCAAGCAATTTCTGTGTGAAATCTGAAAAAGTGTCCAATGAGATTTTCGTAAGCTGTTATATTGATATTTCCTAAACATAAGCACTACTTTTACGTTTCGAGAATTTGTTTGAAAATTTATAGTTTTCCAATATTGTTTTTATTCAACTTTAAGTTCAAATAATAATATAAGTAAAAAGAAATCTCTCATGAGGATAACACAAATCACAAATACAAGATTATTATGAGTGGAGGCTGTACTTTATCAATATTCGAAAATAAAAGTAAGTACGATTGAAATATAAATCTTACCATACATATTTAGGGGAAGAGGGTAGGAATACTTTTGACAGGCCACCTATCCCCCATGGCGATCACTTTGTGTGGCCTCTATAAGCATTTATTAAGAGCTTGATGATGGCAATTTTTATTTTCTTTGCTACATTCAGCGAAAACTTAACTTGTAAACTTGACACAGAAGCAAAAATTTAATCTTTGTTTAGAAATAAAATTATTGATTCTTAAAATTTCCAAGAAGACATCATGTTTATTGTGAAGCATTTATTTATTGTGAAATTCATTAATACTTACACACATATACGAAAATCTTAAAGAAACGTCAACATTTTTTGAAATTTTTAAAGTTTCAATTGAAAAGAAAACACCCGTCTCCTTGGACCCCTGGATTTTTTTCTGGAATAGTTTAGCATTTTAAAAAAGTATATCTACATTTAATCTGTAATATTTATGATAAATCTTCTTAAAATTTTTCAATAACCCTAAAGAATAGGAAATAAATGTCACATTATTACCCATTTTTCAATTCCTACTATTAGCTCACTCTCTCTCTCTCTATATATATATAATAGCTTTTACCCGCGGCTCCACTCGCGTTGATGTCTTTACATAACTGTAAAAGTCGTAATCATTATTATCAGAAAGTAAAATATAATATGGTAATTTTTTTTATTGCTTGACTGGAACTAATAAAATTTAAAAATTCTAAAATTGAGCTTAGTTTAAAAAAACTGAAAACGTAATTTATTATAATAATTAACAATAAATATTCAATAACTTAAACTATTAATATTTTTAAAAATCGAAAGTATCTACGTTTAATATATAATTCCTCTTTAAATGAACTCAAAACACAGAATATTATTCTACCATATTATATCTTCTTCCCTCAGTTGCAAATATGTGAAGATTTGGGCATTGGACACACCAATCAAGCTACATATATTTGGCCATGGGAAAAACATTGCTTTTCCAAATGCACCTCTGCTACCTGAAATGTTAGCTTTGTTAATAGCAACAGTAAAACTGGAAATTGAACTTGTTTGAACTGAATCGGTAGGTCAGTGGAGATACTTGGAATTCGAGGTATGATAACACTATCCCTTTTTATGACATATGTTCAAATATTGGCACCAAGTATATTCTGCAGCAGTTTTGTGATCCATAGCCTCGTTCCTTTACATAGTCGAGGAGCATCGAGATTTTGCATAACTGGTACATTTAGTTTTAATTGAAGTTTATGTGGCGGTACACCCGAAAGTTCAAGTGAATTTAAGAACTCCGTGGGATATGCAGTACTTTGTTCTTTATCCATGATTGTATACATTGATAAATATTTCTTCAATTCCCCCGCCCCTCCCCCGCACGTCGTTTAAATTTTCAATGTTGATTTTTTGGACAATGTCATTGTTAGGCGCCAATATTGATCTTGCGCGCAACCACTGATCAAAATTTAAATTTTGTTGCCAACCTGGGTAAATTTGAACAATAAGATTTACATCATTTTCTTCTACATTACAAAATTCTCTGAAAGTAAAATATAACCTCCAAGATTTGCGTCCAAACATCCGTAATCAATTTTCAATTGCATCTCTGCATAATGTTCCGAATCTACGTCATTATGAAAATGCACTCTCATATTCGTTTTCAGACTGAATTTTTTAACTTTTCCCCATAAGCTTGAATTCACCAGCCAATATATAATAAAGCTACCATTCCTCCTATAATATCTGTACTATCTCGTAAATCCTGAAGAGTCCGATTTAACGCTTCTATAGCTTTCTTGTGAGACATCGTACTTTCATCCCTCACTAAAACCTTACATTGTGGAAGCATCCTGCCTTGAGAGCTATTTTTTCTGAAATTTCAAATGAGTGAACCTTCAAATGCAAGATTAAGCGATAATTTTAAAACGGAATGTGCAGTACGACCGTTGGTCAGTAAAATCATGGCTATACCAGAAGAAGGCATAGCAACTGCTATCTTCTAGGTTTTTCTGATGGTCATTAATAATAAGTTTAGCAAAAACCTTTTTCCTGTTTCTCCAGGGGCTTCAAGAAAAAAGAGTGCCCCACTGCCGGATTCTATTTTGCGTAACACTTGTTGGAAAACATGACTTTGTTCTGGAGTTAATTGAGGGATAAATTCTGTTACTGATGTTGCAATGCTATAAAAGCGTAGTTTAATTCTCAAGTAATTTCATTATCGAAGCCATCTCCGTCGACATGTCTAGGACTAATCATTCCAAAACCATGTAGCTTCTTTCTAACCATTCTGAAAACCTTTATTGCGTTTCGTTGTAGATGTGTTCATTGACAGGCATATTTGGTTGTTTTTCGTCGCAAAACATCTTCCGCCATGTAGTCTTCGTACTTGTACCAAAAGGTTTGAGGATTAGGAAGACCGAAGATGAAATAAGTATTGCGTAAGGCTCCCTAATTTTATTCGGCGAGTGACATTGTATGGATGCCTTCATAGTATATCTTCAAAGTAATACCTGAGTTTAGCAGGAAGTTCCTGAGATTAGCAGGAACAAACAGACAGACAGACAGGCAAAAATTTTAAAAATTGATTTTTTTATATAAGTACCGTATATGCAAGTATACCGTATATATAAGTACCGTTAAATGCATTTAGTAAAAAGCTACTAATTTGAAATTACAAACAGACACTTTATTTATTTGTATAGATTTATCTTGTTCAAATTTCAATTGTTAATTAAATACTTTCTATTCTTCCAATCAATTTCAAATAAATTTTTTTTAATGTGAAGTAGATGACACTTGATGTAAATATAGTTTTTTCAAATATTAATTCATTAATTACCCGTTAATTTATTAAATTAAATTACTTACCGGTTTTCGATGCCAACTAAGGTTCGTCTCCATTGTTGTAACAATGCAAATGTTAAAACAATGACAAAAGCTGGTGTCGAAAACCGGTTTTTCAGCCAAACTATTTAAACCGGGTGTGCATTGTTACAATAATGCAGGCAAATCATGTTCTTTTTTTCAATTCCTACTATAAGTTCACTCTCCCCTTATATATATATATATATATATATACCTTGCTCAAATTGTCAATCGTAAATAAAATACTTTCTAATCATCCATTCAAAGTAGGAATTGACTTAAATTTTTTTTATATTACTTGTTTAATTCACAGTGACAAAAACCAGTTTCCTTGCAAGTAATTTAAACTATAACTTATCAAGAAACTTCTTATATCTAATAAGATTGAGAGAAAAGTACATATATTCCACTCCAAACTCATCTAAAAAATTTTCAATGGAGAACAATATGACATCTCTAAGACGATATTCAAATATATTTTTTTCGAAAAATTAGATATAAAATTTAAAAAAGAAAAAACCTGACGCGATGACTTCTTTTTCAACGATACACACACAACCAGTTACAAAGCAGAATCAAATTGTCACGACCCTTCGATCACGAGAGTGACAGGGTACAAGTAAGAAACAGACAGTTCTCAAGTTAAACACATTTATTTAGTCTTTAACACTTATTAGAATTTATGAGAACTATACTGATAACTCTAATGCACTCTACTAACTAACCCGAGGAACAATCAAACTTATTAACCTAACTGTATAATTATAATTACTTATCTATTCTCTTAAACCAGGGATGGTGAACCAGTGGCAGGCGTGCCATTGATGACACGCGAGACAATGTTTTGGGCCCTCCACCGATCAAAACAGTTTGCATTTTAGCTCTAAATAACGAGATTCACTATGAAGCATTACGATCAAATGCGAGTGATTGATCGCGATGCGGCCGGGAGCACATGCATTTGTTATTTATTTTGCTTTAGTTATTACGTCCTGGACTGCAATTGCTAATGATGCGTAGTCCGTCAACGCATATCCTAGCAAATTTCGTTGATACAACTGTATTTTAAAGTTAATTTGTGTTATATTTAAGATTTTTAACCGTTATTTAACATAGTTAGTTTCAGCAACAAAAAAAAATAATTGCAAGATAGTAAATGTAATGGAAAATTTCAAGCTTGTTAGACCGAAAAACGTGGCATGATTAATAAAGGCGTGAAAGTGGTGTGTGTTTTATGTTCTGGAACAATTGTATGTATAACATCGTCTGTAAAATGGATTCCGGACACATTTAAATGTTTGAAGAAGCTGGCTCATGCTATTTTAACTATATTTTCATGTACCCATACCTACGAGTCATTATTTTCAGAAATTAATAACATTAAAAACTCGCTTGAAAACTGTTTAGTAGATGACTCCAATTCAGCATGCCTTCTGCTAAAAGCATGCATCTTACAATCCTAATATAAGTTGTTTCCCATCTACTCGTAATCTGCAGTACAACAGAGGTCACACTAATGTTACTTTAATTTGAATTAGACTTTTTGCTGAAACATTTACAACTATACAGTGCAAAATGTATTTTTTCGTAGTAAATAAAAAGTTTTGAGTTGTTAGTATTTAATGTTATTATTTTCCCAATAACCACAAATCAAAATTATTTGACTACACGTCTATACCTCATCAAACATTTCTTAAGAAAAAAATGGCACGTTGATCCATAAAGTTCGCCAGCCCTGTCCTAAGCGATCTTACTGCAAAACTTGCTTGATCGTCAGTCGTAAAGAGGATGGCTCCCTTTCTCTTAATCCTTCCTTCTGAAATTAATAGTACTAAGTGCGACCACCGGTCGCTCCCTCTTAGTTTCCTTTAAGAATCAATTTTTAACCATCCTTGCTTACTCCACAACTAGCATTTAAATAGAAACTTGCATTTACTAAAAATCAAATCCTCTCTACGAAAAGCGATTTTCAACTAAAATCACAGTTAAAAAGTGTATTTTAGCCAAGAGGATTAGAAGAAACCCGAATAGAACCCATTACAAAATGACGTTATAAATTCAAGAGAAATAAAATTTGATTTATTTTGTTATTTGTGGTTGATAGTTAATATGATATTGCTTTATATTCGAAGTAAATCCGTCCAAGTGGGAATTGATCGAGAAAAGGGAACAATATCGCATGGCTATATACAGTCGACTCTCGATAGTTCGAAGTTGAAAGGACCAATGAAAAACTTCGAATTATCAAAATGGTAGGGGGGGGACTCAAAATACACACCAAGAGAAATTTTTTCCTAACTCATTCAGATTTGATACTATGTAATAAAACAACAATTGTGCATACATATAAACTTATTTTAAAGTATTTTTAAAAAGTACATAATATACAGTATAAATTTTAAAAAGAAGTTAAAATTTCTGTATTAAAAAAATTCATTTATGTATTAAAAAATTATTAAAAGAATTCATTTATGTATTAAAAAAATTATTACAAAAATACATACAGTACATAATTTTTTTGACGAAAAATCTGTTATCATTTTTTGTTTTATGACATTCAACTAACTTCTTCAATAGATTTTTCTACAGTAAATGAGGCTTGATAAACGTCCGCATCAACATGATTTTGAAGGAAATAGTTGCGTAGTTTGTTTAGTGACACTTTAGCTTCTGTCAGATCTATCGGAGTCGACTCTGATGATCATCAAAGAGGCTACGTTACAGGGAAGACAAGCAAAGACAATTCAACACAAAACATGTAAGCTCTAACCTGTTTGCTAAAATACTCTACATGACAGTGAGTGTTTGAATTCTCAAGGGTTTTATAAGATCCCTTCTAATTATCGCGCGTTGAATTCTAGCCAGCCACAGAGTTTACTTTGAAACATTGAGTGTACCCAAACGTATTGTTTTAGTTCGAAATATCAAGGGTTTTCTAGGGACTGAGCATATACTTCGAATTAGCGAGAGGTTCGTACTATCGAAGATTTAAATTAGCGAGAGTTCGACTGTAGCATTAATAATTAAGAACATGTCATTTAAAAAGGACACGAGCCTCAATAATTGAATAAATATAATTTACAGAGCTTTCTTTTTTACAAAGGACCTTGTTTACTTTGATTTTAATTTACACCGCACTAATAAGCAACTTGAGGGCTATTGGATACTTAATTTTGAACCATGGTTAATGGATAAGGATGAAACCTGTGTTGGATCCAACCCCCCTCCTTTCCAAACTTCCACATTACTCCAAGTTTTCAGTGGCCCTAGGCTCCAAACCCGCGACATGATATCACGATCATGATGCGTCATAAGTTTAACATTCACATACAAAATCCTCATATCTAACGTTGTCGCGTTATCCGTTTTTAACCCGATAAATAATTTTTTGTGGATTTTTAATACTTAATTTCCATATAGAGACAGATTGTAACAGTTCTATTATATATATATATATATATATATATATATAATAGATTTTTCATTAAATTCTTCCAAGCTAAACTTTATAACAGTTTCTCTCATTTAAAATTGCTTGAGATTATTTAAAAATCGTCATATCTGTATTTTACTGCACCATTTTTATACAAATAGATGAAATAAAGTTTTGAAAATATAACAGAAGAAGAAGAATATAAAAATGAATATCAATACTCTTTTAAGAAAAGTTCGTTTCTCCAATAGTTTTCTGAGGAACAAAGAACTCAAATTTCTTCTATATATGTATATATATTTATATATATATTGTTATATATTTTACTTCCCAAAATTGTGTGTCACATTGCGTACAAAAAAAAAATTTGTAACATTTAAAAACTAAAAGTATTATTTTCTTCGAAATTTAAAAAAAAAAAAAATTCTCTTGCTGAGCCAAAGTCGAGTAAGTTTTTCAGATTTTCCAATATAATTCCTTCTTTCAGTTTTACTCGATATTCTATCCATAAAACCCTAATTTATCCGTTAAGATTTGCAGCCCTTTTTTGTAAGATATGAAGGTTTAATTAGCATCTAACTCTTAGTTCTCTCTACTTGTAAGCTCATTATAAAGTCTTATTAGTTTGACTATATTTTTATATTTCGCCATTAAATGTTAAAAATAAAGCAAAAAAGAATTTCAGAAACAGTGAACAGAGTATATGGTAAAAATACTCATGAAATATATTTCTGAGCAAAAATAAATTCAGTTTAAGCAAAATTTCTAAAAAATATATACATTCATTCTCTATTTTAAATGTGTATATAAATTCATTCATTGTCATATATATTAGAATCCTCTTTCACATGATATTTTGTTTACATATCTCAATATGGCGAAACTCCAGTATTATGACAACACATAAATATTTTCTCAACGTTGTAAAGGAGAAGCAGTAAAGGAAATGGAAACAATATCACCGAAAATAATTCGTTCTTTCCTTGAGAAAAAGAAAACAAAAGCCTTTTTTGAAGATCTAAAACCGAGAGTATTATTTTTCTTGAGATTTTGAAACCGGAGAAAAACTTATTCAAGTTTTTAGAATTCTTCTGTATTTATTTCTCCACGTTTATTTTTCTTCTAAATTATTCCGGATACATATTCTAGAATATTGTAGAACTGAAATTTTTGCGTTAGCCTTCCTTCCCTTCACCAACAATCGCTATTTCCTCTAGAATTCTTTTTTTACTTTAAACAAAATGGCTAAAAATGCGTTCTAATATTGTGTGATGCCCATTGATTTTTCTTCAAAGAAACGCAAATCATAGTAAATAGAAGTTGTGAATATGGAATTCCTTATCATCCTTTTAGTTTCATTCCTTTTGATTTTCTGCATAATATCGGTTTGTCCCCATAACAATAATACTTTTTCCCTTCGCGAGATTTTAACAGCAAGCGTAAAACATGTCATAAAGGAAATGTTTCTTGTTTTGGAAAGGCCTTAGAAGCAAAGAATATGTAGTAATCCATCCAGATTCTGAATATAGCATTTCATTTTAAATCTGTGTCAAATATGTTACATACGTAGTAAAAAATAAAAGTTTATCACATACCATTCTTGGCATGTCTATGTGAATATTTTTTTAAATCTTTATCTATCCCACACACAATGTATAAATAACAATGATCATCGCCTCAGAAGTATCAGCTTTTAAGTCTGGGACTAAACAGGGAAATTATAGCATTTCGAAGAGAATTTAAATTTTAATATCTATATAAACTTTAAATTCTAATAAATTTAAATTTTAATGTCTAATTTTCATAATTATGTGTAAAGATTAATTAGTTTTATACTTCTGTTTGATAGGTCGAATACATATTGCTTCTATAAGTTATTCTAAATTCCATTTGAAATGTTATGTATTCCAAGAATTAAATATTAAGAATATGTATTAAGTTATATTTTCTAATTTCTTAACTTTTTTGTTTCCCGACAAATTAGAATCCGTAGTGGTAATCTATTTACAATTTTAAAATTTGGCTCAAAAAGATGCATATACATAAAATATTTTTGAGAAGTATTTAGTGCTAATTTAGTGGGGGGAAATTGGACATTATTATCCTCTGTTTTACGCTTACGTCATTCAAACTTTCAAATCAATCGAATTTATTTACGCATGTAGAGAAAGTGAAGATCTTCTGAACTCATCTTTAAATGCTTGTCATCTTTATAATTATTATGTTCAAACATGTGCGGAAACGATTTTCTTCTATTTGTATCATATCCGGGCATTTAGGTACCTCTTTTGATAAGGCAAAATTGAAAGAAAAAACAAAACAATAGTTACGAAATAATGACATAACAAAAAAATTATTTTTAAAATGAAAATAAAATGCCTCAAAATGGGGATCGTGAAATGCTTTTTGAGTCATTAAAATCGAGTCATAAATGGAGAACAGTTTCACACTTTTTCCAAAAATAATAACTAAAATTGGTACTTACGTATTATAGCAACCTATTTGCAACATTATATGAAATGGTTGCCAATTCAACGTGTACGACACTTGGAAGTCGGGGTTGCTAACTTGGCAACTTATTAATTGAGTTGGCGATTGTTGCGATAATACGTAGGTACCCTGAATTTCAATTATGATCAATCACTAGCTTTAAACAAACAAAAGGTAATTTTTTTTTATTTTCCTCCCTTCTAGAAGGGAAAAAAAATGCCACTCATTTGCGACCCGTACTTCAGAAAATTATAATAATAATAAATGGTACTTACACATTATACCGTCGACCAATACGTCAAACGAAAAGATGTCGCTAAATGCCTCGATATGCAGCAAATAGTAGAAAACTGTTCCCACACTTAAGCAACCACAATACGAAGAGAGCCTTTGCGGACATCTTCTGATTTGGTGATGTTTTTTGATTTTCAAAACTGGTTGACGATATAATACTTAAGTTCTGAAAAACGCTCACGTTACTGTGAATATTTTGTTGGAATTTTGACTAAGTGCAAAATCGCCCACTTATCGCCACTCGTTTTTTTTTTTTTTTTTTTTTTCGCTTTTTCCAAGATTGATAAGTTTGGTAACCGAGATTTTTTCGGAGTTGTGCATATCTAATGGGATTGCTACTCCGAAGGCAAAAGCACGCCAAGTTGGCGATTTTTTAATACCACTAAGCAGTGGGTATAATTCTGCATTTTTCCCGCAATTTTAGCGTCATTTTACATTATGTTTAAGAATGGATACTTACGTATTATCGCTACCTATTGGCGACACTGTATGAAACGAGGAACCTGGTTGCCAATTCAGCACGTACAATAGGAAATTGGGGTTGCCAACTTGGCGAGTCATTAATATGTGGCACGCCACACATGTGTGTGTGGCGATTGTTTCGATAATACGTAAATACGCAAGAATGGTATTTAAAATGGAAATAAATCAAAGAATAATGTCAAATTCGAAAAATACGTCATATGATTATGTTCCAAAAAAGAATGAAGATGTATATGAATAACATTTTTTTTTAGAAATTTTAATGATTTAATCTCAAAATTTTAAACATTTATATTGGGAGTGAAGTTTCAGTCCCTCAGAATATCTGACTTCTAGTTTTCATTTTTTTTCTTCTTTATTCTCTTGAGCTGCCTCTACAAGCCTTTTCATAAAGTTTGAGGCCTCCTGCTTCTTTTCTTGGGCAAGAGATTCTACGAACGGTTTGAATTCATTATAATCCATGCCCGTTTTTTCTTTGCACTTCTTCTCAAAAACAGATTTAAAATCAGATACTGTCATACCTAAATGCGATCCAATTATGTTGGCATCTTCCAACCATCTTTGTGCATCTTCCTGCAAAAGTTTGCCTTTTTGTCCTGCGATTTCTGTGAATTCATTAAAGACCGTCTCCATATCATCAGATTTGTCTTGGCTCTGACCGGAGGACATATTTTGTTATAATTGTATTTTTAAGCTAATTAGATTTTAGATGAAATAAGGAGAATCTAAATTTTAAAACAAACACTTTGCCTTCATGCAAAGAGAAATATGGCAATATTTTTTCCATTGCCAATTTATTAATTTTAATTATTTAATGACTGCTAATTTTTTATTTCACTTAAAATAAAACAGTATTTTAAAATTTAAAAATACAGTTTTAAAATTAGGAATTTTTCGATAATTGTTAATCAATATTTATTTATTGCTTTAGAAAATTGATAATCTAATATGATTATAATATTTTAAGTAAATTATGTGATTTTGTGACGGATTTATACGCTTTCTTCCACTAACCCTCTTGGGAAATCTTTGGGTTATCATTCACAACAAACCTTTTGGAAGAAGAAACCGTGATGGGCAGATTAGGTCAGTTATATATAGTTTTGGTTTTCTAGCTAGTGAGTTAGATGGAGGAGAATAGATGAATAGATACAGTTGCTTGGAGATTGAAATATTGAGAAGCTGACGATAAGGAAAGATATCTACAGATCAGGCATTAGTCACATTGATAGCGCATTTCGGGCATTAAATAGTTGAAGATATTTAAGGGGTCTCAGGGGTGTTAAAAATGTTTCGAGAGCACAAAATATGAACAGTTTTCGACTAGAAATAATTCTTTGATGTTAAAATGAAATAATTTGATTCTTTTACACATTTTTTATAAAGGAATAAAGTTTCAAAAAAGTATAAAATGTCTAAAATATAATCATAATTTTAAAAATAATAAGCACATAAATATAAGAAAAATTTTTGTAAGAAACAAATAGTAAGTTTTACGACGCGCATGATATTTTCTGAAATAATAATTCTAATTACTAGCAATAAGTTGATTTTAAAGTCAAATATATCCTTATTACATGGTAGCGATTAGATATAAAAAGAATAAAAAATAATATTTTTAAAAATAAAAAAGTAAATTTTTAAAATTTTTTTCAAAAAATTTAATTTTTTTGAAATCTTTCAAAAAATTACAAATATGTAATACTATAAATAGCTAGGATTTAAAGATTATGATAGAGTTTATAATTCTGTAAAGTTTTATGCATCAAAGTATGATAGTTTTTGAAACGCAATGCGCGTAAGTGAAAAAAACACAAACTGAGAAAAAAGGCTTTAAAGTTTTAAATTGAATTTGAGAAAATAAATTTTAAAACTTACATGCTAAAATGCTCCAGGATCATAGGATATGCCTTCCTGTTGCTCAAACAGCTCAATTTCTGTACTCTTTTTAATTTTTTTATCTCTCCAAGCTTCAAACGATGACGTTGAGCTCCTCTTTCTTGACGTAAAGATTCAACGATTGTCACGTTCAGCCAGGGACACACAAACATTTTTGTTAATTTTTAAGCCAAATTTCTCTAAAATAGTAATAAGTATTTGATTTCCATCATTAAAAATGCTGGTTGCTAGATTTGCAGCAATCTCTGCAATCTGAAGGCTAGAATCAATCGTCTTCGAACAAAACTTCCAGATTAATGAATTTAAACTTTCATTAGGATTCTGTGTCTTACCTCCTAAGCATTTCTTCAGGAGTGCCAGATGAGATAAGTCTGCAAATACAGGCTTAATTACATCTCGAACAGCTTTCGCAACTGAGGGTTTGTGTTTATAATTTTGTAAATTATTATTAATTGCGGCATTATACTTACACTATGTATTTGGATTTGTAGGACAAAATCAGTGCATCGGTTCATCATCGGTGCTGCAAGAATGACCCCAAACAGCACAAATGGCTTTCCGCATTTCCTTTACACTAGTAGAATTGCATCGAATAGCATTACCATAGTAATGCGCAAGCTTATCAATAAAACTATCAGTTAACCTACCTTTACCGCCTATAGTTTTACCATCAGATAATTTCTTCTTACCATATAATAATTTAAGCTTCCTAAGCCTTGTACCCATTCTCTTTTGCACATGGCCTACACATTCTATTTTCTGAATAAGATGGCATCGCCGTATGGATTGTTTTCAGAAAGGGCATTGAATGTTTTTGTGTCGCCATCTCCTATGTAGTTCGAATATTTCAGGTTGTGAAGCTGTTCTGATCGATTAAAAATCCTCAACATCCCGTCAACCTCCATCTTACCAGCAGAGCCAGAATAATTTTTTCTACGTGAAATCTTATGCGCTCTTTTCCATTTATTGTACTTGATACCAAACTTTACCCCTTTATAACTGTCGCTTCATTTGCAAAATGAGGACACTTCCCTATCCAAAACCTTACCTGTTTCGGCCCCATTAGAGTACATACTCCAATCAACGATGAATGTCCTCTCGTCTTCCAGGTCCCATCACCACTTACCGTTAAAATGTTATCAGGTAACGAAGAATTTTCTTCGACAGCTGCCCTGTTCATGCTTTCTTCGGCGACTTCCTTCATAACAAGTGAAAGTTTATTATTAATAACATCATATGATTTTTGTTCAACAGGATTAGGAAGACTCAT
Organism: Trichonephila clavata; assembly: GCA_019973975.1. Taxonomy (NCBI): domain Eukaryota; kingdom Metazoa; phylum Arthropoda; class Arachnida; order Araneae; family Nephilidae; genus Trichonephila; species Trichonephila clavata. The sequence continues at coordinate 24,430 of BMAO01027332.1, forward strand.
TACAGAACAAAAGGTTTTTAATGACTCTAAACCTTGACCTATGCATCTCATAGCTAAAATAGATCTTCTGTTAATTTCTGGAGCATTATTTTTATTCCCAATGTTTTCACAGCTTGAAAAAGTACAAATACTCCCACAGTTTTTACAATGTATTTCAAAATTCGAACATAAACCACAAATGGATTTTTCATTAATTGTTAATGGTTTATGACATTTTAAACAGCATGATACTGACAAAATAGAGCTAAAGGTTGAAATAAAATCAAAAATACGATATTCTTTGAAGTTTTCACTTACCTTAACAAGATTTGACTTTAATGAAGTCTGAATTCCTGAAAGTTTTTTACTAGAAGCATTTTTCATTTCGGCACACTTACTTGTACTTTTCAATTCTGCACACTTCCTCGTATCTTTCATATCTGTAACATGTGAGTCACTTACCTTTAAATATTTATTTCCTCTAAATCTTTTGTTGGGGCGATTGCCCAACGATTTTTTCAGAATAAAACAACACATATCTTCGATTTAGATAAGCGTTTTAAAAAAACGTGTACTAAAGTAAACACAACAGAATCAAAACACGGCAGAATGAATGTGTTGAGTTGCAGGCTTCCTTCTGATCAACTCAAGCGCTTAAAATATTTCATGAGGCTTATTAAAAACAGAAAAATGAAAGGTATGCATAAATTTAAAAATAAATGGGCGTGGCATCTGTCCATTTAAAAGTTGTTATGACTAAATTGCTGTTTGCAATTTTTTGAATAACTTTCGAAGTTTTTAGAGTATTGTCACGTGGTTAAAATCAAAATGTTCAGAAAAAAATGAAGAACAAGATATATTTTTTTCGAAAATTTGAAAAAAAAATTGTTAACACCCCTAAGTCCAATTCTGATCACTGTATGGGATTATATGCTGATGACATAATAATCTGGAGCAGCAGTACAAGTTTAATTAGTTCTCAGAACAAAATTAACTCTTTTCTCCTTTGACTGGAAAAGTTTGCTGCAGAGCACAAAATCCTTTTTAATCCATCAAAGTCTGTAACAAGTATTTTTACTACCAACAGGCATCTTTACAACTATGAGTCTGATATTTATTTACTGGGTAGTCGACTGAACTGTGAAAAGCATCCAAAATATCTGGGATTCATCCTAGATCAGGAAATTCTTGGTCATGCTCATATAAACAATTTGGTTTGTAAAGGCAAACAGAGATTGAAAATTTTAAAATATATTTCTGGCAGAGACAGGGGAGCGGATGCTCGGACCCTTCGAAATACAAATATTGCTCTAATTCGACTTATCCTTGAATATGGTGTACAGGTCTATCAGGTTGCCTCTGTTAGCAACCTTGATAAACTAGAAAGGGTACAACTCTCTGCTGCCAGAGTCATAACTGGTCTCCGCAACAGCTGCCCGAGGGATATCGTTTTGTATGAAGCTGACTTGCAGCCTCTCAAATTACGAAGTAGATTCCTGTTGGCTAAATATTTTGCCAAGCTCATCAGTTATGGAGACCAGCATAGAACCTCTTGTTTTGTGCGCAGTTGGCACAACAATCGTCGCCTTAAGAGAGAAAGTCCACTTAGCTATGCTGAAATCGAGGGATGGTTACATAATGAAGTAGAGTATGTCTCTCTGGCCCTCTCTATGGATGTTGCTCTCTATCTATGAACAGCTCTTTTTTAAAACCGAAATATCCTCACACACTAACAAGGGCACTCATCATCCAGAGTATCTTAGGCAGCTTGCTTTGGAGACCATTCACAAAGTCCCGTGTGAAGCATTACAGATCTATACTGATGGCAGCATGGGAGTAGGCGCTGTTTCGGGAAGTGGAATTTTCATCAAAAAAGGGAATGGTATTAGGATCTGCAAGAGAAATCCTGACTTCTGCTCAGTATTTACGGCAGAACTCTTAGCTATTGAGGCGGCTTTGAAGTTTTGCTATACTGAGAGTGTCAGCACAGATATTTGGATATTGAGTGATAGCCGAAGCTCCATTCATCATCTATCTGAATGGTGGAGGCATGGTGATAGAAAGACAACGAATATTATACAGTTATTAAATAGCTTGAATGCTAATAATAAGATCTTTTTTCAGTGGGTACCATCACACGTGAATGTCTATGGGAATGAGATTGCAGATGGTTTGGCCCGCGAGGGCAGCCATAAAGATTCTAACATGGTGGCTGCCTTACTTTTTCAGAAATTACTACTCGGGTCAAACAAGATATCAGTTCCTCTTGGAGGCAGGCCCCCGTGCATGAATGGTGTGAAGGAAATCGCCCTGGTGCTGCTTTACTTGGGACAAGCAGTAGGCCAAATGAAACTAATCTTGCTAGACTACGAAGTGGACATACTCGAGCTCAACAGCATGTGGGTGGTCTTAAAGTTTACCCTTCTTGTCTGAAATACAATGTGAACCAAGCCGCTCCTGCCCACATCTTTGCTTGTATTGGATGCCATAAGAGCCAGCTGTTCTCAAGTCCAACTACAGTTCTTGATTGCTTAAAAACGCACGGGTTCATGGACTTGATCTAGATGTTTCTGTCGGTCAAGTGGGATAAGAAACAAAACAACAACATATATTTAAGTGACGATTGGTCACTATAGCTAAATTGTAAATCAAATATTAGAGTAGGGGATTGATCTATAAAAGGCGGATCAATATATATATATATATATATATATATATATATATATATAATAAAAGTCTTCTCAGTATTCGCGCCTCTCGTAACAAAATCCCCTCTACTCTTTATTGGATCATCTCATCCTATTTGATTACTTGAATTGTGTCTGTTGATAATTAGTTTGCTGAATAAATAGTTAAAAAGTATTATGGCGAGTCATCCTTCACTTCCTCCCACACATCTAGCCGGGTCTGAGAGTAGGTCAAGAATGTTACAATTTGATTTCCTGCTTTTATTAGTTTTGCTTTTTAAGTGAAAAAAGCTGGTAAGCTTAGATATTTCATCATGTATGTATGGATCTTTATAAAATTAATCCTTATTGCAAATCTATTTAGTAAAATATCATATTAATAGTGACTAAGCTGCAGGTTGAACCTAGCAAATGTAAAGTTCTCAAGGCTATGAAGGTTGACTTCGCATGTGTGTTTTTACTAAAGTCTTTTTTTATACATGATGTGCTCAAAAAAATTAGGGATGCAAGTAAAAAGTGAAGACACATCTTAGCGCGAGAGCTATGCAAGGGTATAAAATGGAGAAAATAGATGTAGCAAAACTCAATAAGGAAAAAAGGAACAAAAAAGAGTTGGATGGGAGCTTTTATTCTTTGGAATGGTATAAAGAATATGAAATGATGCTTCAGGATAACAATTTAATTACATGTAAATGCAAAAAAAACCTGATATTTTGAAAATGATACAGGGGTTTTTTATATGGTGTGTACCTTCCTCCCCCGAACTCCTAAGACTGCCATACACCTGTTTTGTATGAATGCAATGAGGTTTTCGATGAGTCTTCCGGGAATACTATTCCACTCTTGACGAAGTGTCATCTCCAAATCTTGAACATTGACAGCAATCCTTAATCTTGCAGCAACGGATCGTCTGAGTGTGTCTCTAACATTCTAGATCGGATTAAGATTAGCAGAGCATTTTAGCCATTCCATACGTAGTAGTGTTTAAACTTCAAAAAATTATCCACAGAACGAGCTGTAGATCTGGCATTATTTTGCGTTAAAAGAAAGTAATCATCAATGAATGCTGTGTAAATGGCGACATGAGCTCTCAGAGTATTGTCTAGTTACCTTCGATCCGTCAACTTGCCAACCTATGTTGAGTTCCACCCATACCATCGAACCACTTCGTCTGTAATGTTATCTTTCCTGAATGAATATAGGGCTATTTTGTGTGTCCTTCCCTCGCCATACCAAAACACGTCTGGTGTCACACTCTAAACTGAATCGGGACTCATACGTTTACAACACTTGACTCCAATCACTTTGCCTCCAATTTCGATGTTCATCAGTCCAATTTCTTCGGGCCACACGGTGTCTTGCTGTGAACGGAATACTCACCGTTGGTCTACGTGCGCACAGACCATCGGCATAAAGCCTATTTCGGATTGTTTGGATTGCGACCCTTCCTCCAGTAGCTAAATAAAATTGTTTTTGAATTTGTGTCGCATTGACTGTTCTATCTCAATAAACTGTAACAAGATAGATATATCGGTCACTATTCACTGTGGTAGCTCGTGGACGACCTTGTCCTGGCCATCGTTGCACATGCCATGTTTGTTAGAATCGATTCCACAATCTTGCAATGTCATTTTTTGCCACTCCAATGACATCCGCTTCAATTCTTTGTTTGCCCGGATTCCAATCTCCCGATAATAGGCTAAGCTATGGATTCCAACAGATCACGTTGTGCTGACATTTTAAAGTCTCCTTTTCTCAAAATAACAGCTGGAAAGTTATATTTCATAAATGACACAAAGAAAAACAACAGCTTCTACAAAATCACGATTTTTGCCCTTATATCTTTTTTCTGATTTTTTTCTCGTAGTGAACATTGGTTTCATAAAAAACTTCCTACTTCTATTTCCTGATACACTTCGACTATGCAATTTTGTTTTTATGTTAGATATGAGAAGAAATATTTGTATAATTTCGTTAAATCTATGTGCTTTCCTAATTTTTTGGTAGTATATTAAGTGAATAATTAGCTGAATCTGAACTAAGTGATCTAAACTTCCTCTTATCTCCATCGTTCGTGTTTTAAAAGCTTTTAGTTGCCTGTTTTGCCTTGGAATGGAAAATATTGAAAGGACACCAACTCTGCTTTAGATCAAATCATTTAACTATAATCCAAATTTCAGATCTAAGTGAGTGTTTAAATAGAATAATTTGGCACTTACGCATCTTACTTTGACCAAATTCGCCAATCCAAATTAAAAAACATCGTCAATTCAAAACATGTTGCCAAAACGCTTATATTCCCATGTTCGAACGTGAACGATTACGAATTCAACTATTGTTTGGCGACGTCTTTTGATTTGATGAAATCAATCGATTGTACAATACTTAAAATACCAACAACTTTTAGTAATAAAAATATTCAACAAATCATATTGAATATAGTGAGTTTTGATTATATTCCATTTAACTGGCTCAGACAATAAAGCCGCCAAACATTATACAACTGATGCAAAATGAAATATTTTAAATTGAACGAAATGAAAAAATTTTAGACTATATTAAAATGCTTATCCCTTAAAAATAAAAAAAATAGAACTAATATTTATAAACATTTTTTAAGTGTATATTGTGTGTTGTCACTAATAAAGTCTGATTGGCGAGATTTGAGCCTGAGAAATGGAAAAAAAATCCTAGTTTCTTTTTATTGACATGTATGAATTTTGGAAAAGTAAGGTTGTGCCTCAGGCTTCGACCTCGTCTTTATATGTCTTTTTAAAATTACCAAGCTGATCACCATGGCAATAAATGTCATATATAAAAATGAGCATTAATTTTTCAAGGTAAAAAAACACTGTACACTAAATAAAACAACTATTTATTAATTTCCATAAAAAATTGATAACAAATGTTGACAGCACCATAGTTAAATCCTGTGTTTTTAAATATTTAAAAAATTTAAATTTTCAAACAAAGTCCATTTATGCTCATTCCAAAATACACTGCTGGCCACCGTAAATGCAACACCAAGAAGGAAGTACGCAAATAACATGAAATTTACAACACGCATTAGTCGAGATGAGATATGCAAATGATTAGAATTTCAGCGCAGAAACACATCACGTACGCCTGTGGCGCCACCTCAAAGCGCTATTTAAGGCTTGGAGATTTCGACGATTTCAAGTTCGGCAATTGTGTTTTTCTTGTGGTTTTCTCAAAAAACGATCAGTTATGTCTCGCAGAAAACAACGACCAGCTTTTGATCAAGTATCCGAGTTCGACAGAGGAAGGATAGTGGCCTACCGAGATTGTGGATTATCTTTCAGAGAAATCGGTAGTCGTGTTGGACGAAACCCAGCAACTGTAATGCGGATATGTGACCGTTGGATGCAGGAGCGTACAACGGATCCACGTGGTCGATCGCATCCACCTCAGTGAACCACTTCACGAGAGTACAGGCAAATTGTGCGCATGCCAATGACGGATCGCTCAGTCACATCACGAACCATAGCACAGCACATTGAGTCTGTAATGCATCATTCAGTGTCTGCGCGTACCATTCGACGCCGTTTACAGCAGAGTGGTAAGTCCTCAAGACTTCCATTGCTTGGTCTACCCTTGACGCAGAACCACAGACGTCTCCCACCACCAATGGTGCGATGAAAGAAGGATGTGGGTGGCAGAATGGAATGAAGTTGTCTTTACTGACGAGCCACGCATCTGTCTGCAACACCACGATGGTCGGATTCAAGTCTGGAGACACCGTGGAGAGAGGATGCTTAACAGCTGCGTTATGACCACCACACTGGTTCTACACCGGGTATTATGGTATGGGGCGGTATTGGATATCACTCTCGCGCTCCTCTAGTACGCATTACCGGTACTTTAAAAAGCCAGCGCTACGTCTCCGAGGTGTTGGAGCCAGTTGTCCTTCCTTACCTTCAGGGCTTGGCCACAGCCATATTTCAACAGGATAATGCGCGACCACACGTGGTCCGCATAGTCCAAAGGTTCTTCGTCAATCACCAGATTGAATTGCTTCCCTGGCCGGCTCGCTCTCCGGATCTTTCACCGATGGAAAAGATGTGGTCCATGGTTGCTCAACGATTGACCCACATTACACTACCAGCTGCCACACCAGATCAACTTTGGCAACGTGTGGAAGCTTCTTGGTCTGCTGTACCCCAAGAACACATCCAAAGTCTCTTTGAATCAATGCCGAGGCGTGTGGCAACGGGGATCTTCAACAATGGCGGCTACTCTGGCTACTGTTTCTGGCAGGAACCACACTTCACAGAAGTCTATAAATTTAATCATTTGAAACTTGGTCAACATGTTATCTACAAAATAAATTTTGTTGTGCTATCTCTTGTCTTTCTTGGTGTTGCATTTACGGTGGCTAGCAGTGTATTTGGCAAACATTCCACTAGGATCTTCGCTATTTTTAATCTTATTTTAAATCTTTATAATATATATACCTATACAATATAATGAAATTAAGATTGAATAACATTGAATCCTTAATATATACGCAAAGAAAAAATTAGCATGCTCTCAGAAGCCTTTGCTCTGAGCTAGCATCTACACTAGCTTGAAAAATGATTAGACGGATGGAAAATTAATATCAATATAAAAAAATAGTTTGTAGTTTTCTGCATTGTAACACGTTGGAAAAATGCCACTCATTTGTAGATAGACTTTATCATATATTCGGTCTTTTTTAATCCTCTCACTTGTAAAAACACTTAATAAATAGACTTAATTTTGAAGATTATATCATAAACTTCTTTTAATTAAATAAAACACTTTGAATCCCTGAAAAAAAAGTGATTTAAATATTAGTTAAAGTCAATCGTTTTACTACAAATATACTTTTCTTGCCCCAAAAAAGAAATACCTTTTCCCAAATACATCTTCTTTCTAAAAAGAACAATCTCTAATAAAATAAACTCTCTACAATATACTCCTCGAGAAATAACTTTCCATATGTGTGTGTGTGTGTGTGTGTGTGTGTGTGTGTGTGTGTGTGTGTGTGTGTGTGTGTGTGTGTGTGTGTGTGTGTGTGTGTCGTGTTTTGCGAGTGAACATCAAGAAATTTTATTTTGAAGTGTCTTTATTCCATTAAATCCCTTTGGAATCTGATTGCCAAGAAATAGACGGACACGTGTTAAATATCAAGAGTCCGCGGCTACTCAAAAGCCAGATGTCTTTTCAAGTACATTCCTTATTGAAGAGATATATTTGAAATACTAGGTAATAAAAATTAATGGTCAGAGTGGCAAAGTTCTTTTAAAGCCGTGTGTTCTTCATTCCCGAACTGGATAATAAATTTAATACTTGAAGATCTAACGGGAAAATAAAAGTTAGAAGTGGCTAGGGATTTAATTTTAGATCCAATTTAATTATCCTAACATATATATATATATATTCTTTACAAGAGAGAGATGAATTAACATGATTAATACTTAAAAGAACTGCAATTGCAAGATAACTAGGCAACAGAATTTAAAGGAGATATGAAAAATTTAAATAACAGAGTTAAATATAAAAGAATGGATGCTACAGTATTATCAACATTGCTGACTTAGGACAGCTTGTATACAAAAAATTCTTCTTAAAATATTTCTCTGTATATAAAAGTGGTGTTATATATATATATATATATATATATATATATATATATTTCTAGTATTTAAAAAAATATTTATTCCCTTCTCCTCATATTTTTTTTCTTTCATTTTCCAAATATGACTGTACTTTAATTTTATATTTGTTATTCATTTGTTCAATTTTTAGATTACGCTGATAAAAACTAAAAATTGTGAAAAAAAACTCTTCCACGAAACTACACACACACACAATTTCCGTTCTCTGATGTAACGTCTATACCACCAAACATTTCACAAACTCAAACAAATCTGTCTAACAATAAATGAGAAAATATAAAGAAGAAATCTAGAAGAGACAGCTCAGTGCTTTATTTAAAGGTTACAGAAATTTTTTTCTTCATTTGCACAGATTCAAAAATTTCCTTCCCTTTTTAATAATTTAAATAATGTTCCATTCTCATCAATTTCCTTCATCTTCGAAAATGTTGCCTCTTTTATTTAATCATGCAAACCAAATCTGGATAATTCCTTTCCAATGCGAAATATACCTCTGTATTCATCAAACAACCTACCAAATAAATTGCAAGTTGCTTCAACAATTTTACTTCAAGAGCAAGCAAGATACGACTTTGAGAGCCACTCCGTAGTTCAAGAACTCGGCTCAATATCAAACATACCAAAGACTTCAAAATTAAACGAAGATTTACATTAAGAGTGATAGGCAGTTTAAAAGCTTAATTTATAAACTAATAAGTAAGTTTACTTATAGAAGCTAGATTTGAAAAACATAAAATTTTATTATATTTTATCATAATTAGAGTTTAGGTACTTTGTACCAGAAGCTATTTACCAAAGCGAAAAATGGCTTCAATAAGATTTTTAACCATTACTTGAATAAATAAATTTCTAATAATTATGTGCATTTTTCTTGCTTATACAATATATTTATTAAGTAAAAGTCTCTTATTTTTTTATTTATCAGATACTTAAATTTGGAATTGAAAGAAAGAAGATATTCCGGAAACTTTCCTCAAAATGACCAACAAATCTCTCGAAAACTTCGTACAACATAAATACGTTATTTAAAGCACTATTTATAAAAAAAATTATAATATTTTATGAATGTTATTGTAAAATTAACATTTAATAACAAACTATTAAATTAAAAATTGTTTATTTATTACGAATATATGTACTTTTTCTTCGCTAATATTCCAAGAGTCATCTGGAGGTAAAGGCGAAAAAGTCAAGTGTTAACCAACACAGCTGATTCCTTTATTCTTATCATTTTCTGATTTGGAAAAAATCAAAATAATTTAAACTTTAAATTTGTTCGTACTTTGGTGCAAGAATTTATATTAGAACTCTCATGTTAGTTACTAATTCCAGAGAGATTTTAGAAGAAATTCAATAGAAAATATAATCACTTTATGCTCTCTTTGACCAGATTTCCCTAATGATTTTCTGCACTTACTGAAAAAACATTACTTGAATTGAATTTTTGTTCTTCCAAGCTTTTTTTTCAGATTGATCATTTTATTGTTAATCGAATCATAAAAAATTGAAGGGAGACTATTATTAACTATCCACGAATAAAGTTCAAACATTTTTATTAAGTTTCATTAAAATTGTTTTCAAAAAGTCTATAAATTCCTATTAAGAACCAGGCGAGTCATTGAATGATTTCATAATACAATAAAACAGTGAAAAAGCACCCAAAATGGAAAGGACCTTAATTGTTCCCCTTTCTTTTTGTGGTAAAAAAATTTTAAAAATGTAACCGAATATAATTATTAAATATGGATATACAAGCATATATATTTAATGATTATATTACACCAATATTAACCTTTTAAAAAATACTACTCAGGCAACTATTAAGTGTTCTCGGGGAAATTGCGATCCTTAAATCGTTATTTAAGGTATCCGATTACCCTAAAATTGTGAATTTTGCCAAAAATTGACAAGGTTTTTATATGATTTTATTTTATAGGCTCTCTTATTAGCTTTATAAAAATACCAAGTTTATTATTTTCCGTTCACTAGAACAAAAACTACGTTTTAATAAAGCAGATGTCATTACTTTAAGCAAGATGTCATACTTTAAAACGCGATTTACTCAAAATGTGTTTTTTTTTTTAAATTCTCAAATGGGGACAGCGATTGCTCAAAAGGTTTTGAAAATAATTAGCTGAAATTTTTTTGTGTACGTTCTGTATAATAGAAGAAACGCTTTAACCTTCAGATTTATCAATCACGGGTTTATTACAAAATTTACAGTCCTTTATGTGAATATAATCACTGTTTTTTAAGCACTTTCATATAATAACTAAAGTAAAGTGCTCTAGTTTTTGCAAAAACTAAAACATATCTTATCCTGAAAATCATTTTTAAAAAAATAGGTAACATAGCAGCACATCAGAATTGAAAAATTGAAAATATTTTCATAAACTTTTTGTACATTATGTGCCCCATTTATGTAATTTTTTACCAGTTTTTTCCCCATATTATTAATAATAATTTTTTCTCTTCTTAATTTTAGCATCTTTTTCTTAAAATATATTGAACCAAATTTAAAAACAACAAAAAATCCCCATATCTCAATTTTTTTATAAAACAGTTGTCGCAAGTAGTTGGATACCTTAATTGCACATGGTTTGAATAATAAACTTTACTAAAAATAATTATGGATAACAGATTCATATTTTCTTACAGAAATCCAGTTTGTAAGAAAAGTCGATACTCACGAATTAGTGTCACCGCAGGCACAATTCGAGTGGCGCAAATTTAACATACCATTTCAGGAAAAGAAAACGATGTAAAACAAGTAATATAAAAAAAAATTTAATCAATTCCAACTTACATCGACAAAAAAAATTTATTTTAGTTATTTTTTACAATTAATATAAATATGTATATACATATGACAGAATCACAATATGAAGTGGTAATTAATTTTTATTAATTATCATCCAAAACAATCGTGTATATAAAATTTCAGTTCAACTGTTCAGCTTTGAAACGTGAGAAAAAAATCTTTTAAAGTTTTGACCCAAATCGCTAAAAATGAAGTCAACGTGTTGTTACCCAAAACAATAGTGCATAGAAAATTTCAGCTCTAATGAGCGCTTCAAAATGTGAGAAAAATACCTTTTCAAGTTTTGACACGCCAAAATGGTCATTAAGTCGCCAAAAGTGATGCCAACGTGGCTGTCTTTGTAATTCTTTGAATAATTAGTTTTAATCAATTAATTTTTATTAATTATAATTAAATTACTGTATTGTCATCCAGAATAAGAAAGTATATAAAATTTCAGCTCAATTGAGTTCTTTAAAATGCACTTGAAAATTTGAACAAGATAAATATATAGAGAGAGTGGGCTAGTAGAGAGTAGGAATCGAAAAAGATCCTTTCTCACGTGTTTTATTTGAAAAGAAAAGAAATTTAACCAGATTTTGGTGGGAAAATAGCGCGATTATGTGGCTTGGCGCAAATTTCGATGCGTTCTCAAAATTGCAACAACTCGTTTTCCTGTATTTCTATCCAATATGATGACAAAAATTCTGATAAATAAATACGTGTCCTAAAATACTAGAATATAACCTAATTAACTTTCCCCTAATAAAACTTTTTCGGTATTTATGTATTAACGTCAACGCAGCCAAATTTGCACCACAAGAATCATTTCATTTTCCGCAAAAATTTGACTGATTCTTTCTTTTTCAAATAAAACACGTGAGAAATTTTGGTGTTTTGGTATTTGCATGGCTCAAATTTTGCTGTGGTGACGTTAATACTCAAGTACCTCTGAAATATTTAGCTGAATTAAACCATACATAGAAAATTGTTTATTCGAAACAAATTAATCGGCAATGAAAACGTATGCATATCATTCATTCATTTATAATACACTTAAAGCACTACATATTAAAATTCAGAAATGATCATCATGTATAATTGTCATTGCAGCCAAGTATTTTTGATCACTGATGATTGACCACTTTTGATCGTTACTGATGTTGATTTTCAGTTGAATTAATGAGACTATTTATCATTTTAATATGATGCTTTTTATCCCCATTAGCAAGATCTTCGATGCATTTTTTAAACTCATCGAAGTTCATCCTGCTTCTGTCAATACGATTGGAGGATAAGACATTTTCTATTCCAACAGGTGTAACTTTTGTATCTTGTCCAAGTATGAAAGCTTCCAACAACCAATTTTTAAACTCAACTGCAGAAAGACAACCATTTCTTCCTTTTAATTTGACGTACTTATCGAAAGCAGGCTTGAGGTCCCTTGGCGTCTCTTTGCTTGAGTGTCCACCCATTGCAAAGTTTGGCTTTGATGATATTTACATCATAATTTCTTACCTGTAAAGTTCAAAGTTTGAGAACAGAGGGATATCCTTCGTTCAAGTGGTTACAGTTACAGCAATAGGAGTTCAAAATTTAGAATAAATATTGAATAACTGACATAATTAACAATTGATTAATAAGTCACTTTCAATAAAAAATATATGTTGCTTTTCATTGGTGTCACTTAACTTAGATAATTTAAATAAACAACAATGTAATTTTTATTTTCATTGTACGTTGTGTCGGCACCAGCTACAGTGTATTTCTTTTTGTGTAGTTAAACCCCTCATTATTTTAGCGCCAAAGAGTTTCGCCTAATGTCGCCAATGGAAAAATCACGTTTTTCCAGATGACGGCCAAGATGAAAACAAACCTTCCAAACCAATACCTTGTTAAACGCAAGATATTACAAATGCTCGAGTGATTCTCACTGAACCACGTGCCCTTTCTTATACTTCTGAAAATATTGTATAAGGATTCTTTTTCTTCTGACTACTGCAACGCCATTCGTAGTCATCAGTCAGATCCTTTCTCTCGAAAAAAGCATATTCCTATCACATTGCGGGCATTCATGCTTTGAAGCAAGCATTCTTACATTCATACACTATTCAATTCCTTCTTTCTTACCTCTTTCATTCAGCAGCAGGGTAATTCCTGTTGTAGCTTCGCTTTTAGCCTTTTTTATAATCTGGTGCTTTCAATGACAAACCCTACTAAGTCAAAGGTTGGGCAATGATTGAAGAATCACCGAAAAATGGGTAAAACATCCAATCCGGCCAAGGTTACCATTTCCTAAAACTTGGAGCCAAAATTTTAAGAATTTGACGCCAAACTTTTGTTGCCATATCAGGAGGTTCATGTGAGATCCAACCTTTTGTGTATAACTCCCTAATCACTGCATTTTACTATCTTGTTTGCTTTATTATTATTTTCTACTATTAATTATGTTTTTATCTTTTGCTTTTTAATTAATCAAATATCATCTTGGTATTAATAGCTTTTAACATGGCTTTTATCCACGCTTTTATAGCTGCAATTTCGACAAAGATAGAATGGGGTCAATTAATCGCCAGAGAGCATGCAATCGCTTAGAAATTGCCACGTGATTATTAAATAAACAATAACAGCTAATCGTATTACACTTGTGGTTGTGAGCTAACTGGCGATTTTGCTTACATTCAAATTTGATATTCTTTAAATTTTTTTAGTGCTCTAAATATTTTTAATATATTTTCTAGTCTTTTGCTTTTTGTATAGTTATTGAATATATACATAGTTTTAGTTTATAGTATTAGATTTAAGCTTAGTTTATACTTCTGTTCTCTGACCTCGTGTGTTGTGTTTTTGTATACTTTTAGGCTTAGTAATTAGTTTGCCAGCCATATTGTGTTTCAAAAAATTATGGATCATTCAATTGAACAAAATTTTTTATACTTATAAATTAAGTGTCAAAGTGTAGAACAGGGGGCAAGCAACCTAATTTAGCGATAGTTGTTTTTGGCGACCAAAATCGATAGCCAAGCAACATAATTTAGCAATAGGTGTTCCGAGAATTAACAAATTGTAATTTTGCAATAAAAATAGAGAAATATTAATGTGAAATTTTAAAAAAATATATCTATAAAGCTATCAGTAATGCATAAAGTTAAAAATTTTATTACTTTTTATTAAGTTAAAGAAAATAAAGGATTCCATTTTGTCATTTGATAGTAGATGCAAATCCGAAAATTCTGCCAAAATAATCAGTCGATCAAACACGTGGGAATTTGTTTAGCATATTGTCATGTGATTATGACGTCAGATGAATCGAGTACATTACCAAACTAAGCTTAAATTTATTTCACAAGGTAAGACACGAAAATTAATCATAAATATAGCTTTCATCGAGGTGAGGAAAATGACGAAACCAGCATTATTCCAGCTATGACTAGAAATAACTGCTACAACACTCCTCGGTATTAAATGAAGGGGGTTACGTATGTTTTGCTTGGACATGGCGGCTTATGTTGCCAAAGTTCATACGGTAAAGCAGCAGGGGGTGTATGCCAGCCGGTCGTTCTCCAAACATCGATCAATCATGTTCAGGATAGCGATAGATCGGAAGAACAGGTTGACTAAAGTCAGCATTGCAATCTAGCGGGTGAAGAAGCCTTCAAAATTAAATGCCACGTGTGTGCACCTTGTCCTATTCTAATGTGGTTCTAAGTATCCTCTGAAGCTAATGGAGGTTAAAGCAATGCATTTCAATGATTCATTTCACATACATGAGGGCTAACCTAGATTCAAGGAGAAATCTGCCATCGTTATAATTCTGTTCCTAATTTATTATAACTCTAATTGAATGGTAATATTCTGAACCAGCATCATTCTGAGTATATCCAGGGGCTGACTTCATGAGCATATTATTTGAATTTCATTCAATTAAGAAGTAATCTAAAAAAATATTGAATGTTAGAGGTAAATTTAAAAAAAGAGCAAAAAATATCAATTTAAATAAACATTCACCGAATTTAAGACCTTTTAATAATGAACAATCCCAAGCCCCTCTTTGAAATCTAAAAAAGCAAATTTAACTCTTTTGTTAGTTTTTAAGAGTATGATTCTCAATATATAATAAGCATTCCCATAATAATCACAATGTAGTGGTAATATATTAAAGCAAACTGTATTATAATGCTTGATATACAACCGCAATTTTAAAGAAATCTTTCGTATTTTAAATCGGTGTATCTGGTGTATCTGAGATATATTTTATACGCTAATATATGAGTTTTAATAATAGTCTTCTCACATAAATTTCAAAAACTTATAGTCAATCTATTATCGTTGCTGATTCTAGCTTTCAATTTACGCATAAATTATAAACAGCATTTTCTGATCATATTTTGCTACCGTTATAACATAAATACTAATTTTATAAAGTTAAACAATGCATAGTATTTACTAAAACACTATTTTAAAGTTAGTAGCATAAAAACTGAATAAAATTCAGCTTTATATCTATTTTATTTTGCTGTTTTTTAATTTCCCATTTTATTATACATATTTATTTTACAAATCATGACTATTGCCAAGAACTAGAAGGTTAATTTAAAATAATAACTGAATTAATAACCTTATTAATAAGTATACATTTAAACCGTTTTTAAGAACTTTTAAATTCGAACAGTTTTGTATCTTTTTTCATTTAATTTTGCCATTTTCATTTAACAGCGATGAAATTTTTCAACTTTTAAATAATTTGCACTTTTTGTTGGTATCTTGTACACTTCCACTATTGTCGCGCCTCCTACAACTTCTCAATTCCACGACTTTACTCATACCGAGTGGACGTAATATACCGGTCGTCCTGGCGTACAAAAGAGCCTCTTGATATAAAAAATGCCTCTTTGTCTTAAAATACTTTTATTACGAAATATATTGTTGATACTGATTACCTCATGTTGAAAATAATAAATCTATACAGTAGAACCTGTTTTTGTTCAGTCCTATTTTATACGATTTTATTTTTGTGTGATTTTTTCTATGTGATCTTTTTTTTAATACGGCATATGAATTTTAACGGATTTGGCGCCACTGTAATGTTTTCTATCAATGTACCAGTGGCGTATCGGAAAATGTTAGGGTGCCACTGCAAAGTCAGATTTTGTGTTTAATATTTAAATTAGGTTAATACATACGTGGCGTTTGTTAAGCTTTGGGGCCTCCCGCGAGGCAGGGGTTTCGGGAGTATACGTTGTACCACTTCAATGTACATATATATACTTCAAGACACTCTGTTCATTTCTTATAAACAGTTTCCCGATAATGGGCATTCAGTTGCTTTCTCTCAACGTGCCAGCAGGCAGCGGTTGATTGAAGTTGATAGCAGGTACATTTTCAGTAATTTGGATACTTTACTGTTAATTTACCATGTACAAAACTACTTGAGATTTGACAGCTTAATGCTAATCTAAAATCTAGACAACTGTGATTATTCGATTGTATTAAAAAGCATACGGAAAAGCAAACAAAAATCAGTGAATGTATTTATAGCATACTTCCTCTGAAATTTGAAACTTTTTATGTTTATTTTAATGATAATTCCTTGTGTACAGACTTTTTTAATATAAATAGGAATTAAACTTATGTTAGAACTTGAAGAAATTTCGGAGATAAAATAGAAATTCCAAAGAATATGCATGAAGATTGTAGATTAATTCGAATTAATGATAGACAAGCAATGCTAAATTGGCTTATTTCTTCTACCATTCCTTTAATGAAAGTTTACCGAGAAAAGCCAGAAAAAAGAGCCCGTCCCCATTATTAAGTCTCGACTACTGCAATCAATATTAGAATAAGATAGAAAATAATTCAAATCTCTTTCATTACTACCAGGAAATGATATTGAAATCTATTTTGGCCTGAAAAACAAATTATGTGTAATTTACCTGTATCTGGCATCGAATAAGTACTCCAAGAAAAAAAACTCAGAGTAGTAGTTCCTGTTTTTGAATTTTGCGATTTTAATTTAAATGTTATTAAATTCATTTTTGCGCCAGAAAATATAAATAATGGAAAGTTATCAAGCAGTTTATCTCCAATAGACTGATCTTAAGTTTTTCATAGTATTAAAGAATCAAATTAAAACTGAGATTTCATGGTATTTTGTTCCTTATTATCTGTTAAGTATTTTTGAAAATAAATATCTCAAAAAAATTTTCTTTAGCTTGATATAGCATTCTTTTTTAAAGAAATCATTGAGGATTTTTAATCAATGATGAATCTTTTCTTCGAAGCATTACTTATTTAAATCACATTTGGTTACTGCAAATATTTTGCAAGAACACGTCAATAAAAACCAATTACTGAATTCGTATGGAGACTGACTACATGTTAAGATCAGCAATTTCAAAAAAGCTTATACATGAAAACATTTTCTGATATTTAGTGTCACCTAAATTTTAATATCCATATAAAATTGTTTTAAGAAGATTATTATAATAAAAAGTTATGTAAAACAATTTTGGGGTAAAAAAGGAGAAAAATGTCATATTTTCAAAAGGTTCTACTTTTATGGTAAATGCAACTGGAATAATAATATTTAGCTTATAGTAGCATAGACTTCTCTACAGAACCTAAATAAGGAGTTGTGAAAATTTCGCTTTATTTTCAGAGGTACGATCAATTGAAATAATAACGGCTTTATTTTAAAAAAGTTCTTGACTCTGATATCGTAAAATATGAATAAATGCACTTCTAAATTATTTATTTCAAAACTCCCAGTTCAGCCCCTGTACAGAAGTTCTAACTATGAAGGTGAGTGGGAAAATAAGGTTCCCCTATCGATTATGCTGAGAGTTGTGCATGGAAGTCAAAACATAGAATGAGACATTGAAGATAAAACATAACTTTATTTGTCTACATAAGTACCAAGTACATTGAAACATTCATCATACCACTTGATAAGCTTCAAAAAGCCCTCCAGGAAAAACTCAGGGCTTTGCATACAGAAGAAGCGCTTAACGGCTTGTTTGACTTCAACATTGCTTCAAAAGCGCCTTCAGACAAAATTCTTCTTAAAAGCCAGGAACAGATGATAGTCACTTGGTGCGATATCAGGACTGTGATGGCGGATGGTGTAGGCCCTCCCAGCCAAGAGTTGCAATATGGTTTTGTATTGCTGTTCGGGAGTTTGGTCTGGCATTATCATCCAACAGTACAACCCCAAATCTAAGAAGCCCAGGACACTTTTTCTGAATCACCTCTTTCAATTTCGACAGGGTATCACAGTTCCGCGTAGGTACTGTGACAACCTGAAATCAGCCTCCAAAAAATTTGAACAAAAGTAAACGCTTCTTGAGAATGCAAATCCCTGAGATTTTCCTGCAAGTTTTTTTGAAGCTTATCAAGTGGTATGACGAATGTCTCAATTTACTTGATACTTATGTGGAAAAATAAAGTTATGACTCATCTTTTAATGTTTTATTCTATGTTTTTACTTTGAAACACAACTCTGACTACAGTCGACAGGGGAAACTTATTTTCCGACTCACCCTCGTATATAAAGTCAAAATAATATTATTATAGAAGCATTTTTCAAGAAAAGAGAATGCTTTGAAAATATATTATTTCTGTTTGATTTTCTCCAAAAAGATTACATTCAACTATATTTTATTGTAATATAATATTCTTAAAGTAATTTTATGTATACATATATATTCTAATTCAAATGCTCTATGTATGAAAAAAAAATATCCATTTATACGCATTTTCAAAATCACGCTTCCAAACATTTGTTTTAAAGCTTGTATTTCAGATTCTGATGATCGAATTCAATTGAAAAACCGAATATAGAATTTTAATGTTTCTGATTTTGTAGATAGCGTGTCTCGTTCTATTAAATGTTACTTCCACTTAAAAATTGATACAAATTTAATTAATTTAATAAATCAAATTTCGTTAATTTTTTTTCATGTAATTTAAATAGGATGACATAAATATTTAAAATTGTAAAAGTAAAATGACAAATATATTTCAAAGAATAGTTATAAATGAATTTTGTCTATAAAATTGGAATCCAGGAAACTTTTACACAAGACTTAAATTGGGGAACATTTTATTCTGAGAGAAAAACTAAACAACTATGATTAACCAAGATGATTACAACTTCAACTTTTCTGAACTTTAATTTCTTTTTACAAAAAAAATAAAATATCTGTTAGCGTGAAACAGGTACGTGGCTGTTGATATATTTTTCTTCTCTTCTCGAAGTCCATTTCTTCGCTTGAGATGATGTCACAATTCATGCCACATGATGGGAAGTTTCTTCACTTCTTTTCTGGCACATTTTAAAACAAGAACAAATAAAAACCTATCATATTTTTATATCTGTGTTGCTGCAATATCACGTCTTTTCAACCGATAAGATTTCAACTCCAGTCTCTGACTTTAAAAAGAAAAGAAAAGAAAAAGATATAAAGGTGCCAATGAAAATGAAAACTTTTTAACTTTTTACCTCTTCCACACTACCTGACAGAGTATATAATACTTTTTAGAAGATGGTAGAAATGTCTGGGAGCAAAACTCACGTGGTACGCGACAGTCAATTATCGAACAGACGTCTTCGACGATGACTTTTCACGCCTGGACGGTGATTGCATGGCGACCTTTGACACAGGAACGGCGGAAGAAAATAGTGCCGAGGAAAAGAAGGGAAGGAGAAAGCAAGAATGGAATGTCCGTTCCACTCTTTCTGGCCTGAAGGGTTGTCTTTCAAAATGTCTTCCGCTTTCGGTCGGGATTAATCTTAGAAAATAAATAAAACCCTACTAGAGAGGAGATTACCGAAACTAGGATCGAATTTTCAGAGGAAGCTAATAGAAGACTTGTCTATCCAGCTTCGAGCAAACTTTCTTCTTTCTTTCCGAACTCTAATTAATTGATAGGCTTCCAATTAATCATGTAGCAGAAAAATTCGTGTGGCTTAGAAGAATTATAATTGATGTTGTATTCTCCTTACAGAAATACAAAGAGATCTTTATATAAAAAATATAGTATTTACTTCTGCATGTTGCTTAAGATAATTTAACTTTTAATATTTCAAAATGCGAGCGCAAGTAACTTTTTGAAACTGTGCCTATCAGGATGTCTAATCTGAAAGAATAAATTTTTATAATTAGAATGATTTAAAGACTAACAATCAAATAAAACATAATTGGCTTAGTTATTATATACCAAATAAATAAATAATTATAATGAATTAAGTATTATTATTAAAGAAGAAACAGAGCCCAAAAGTCACTACGATTGAAAGGTAAATGATTATGCTAACTTGCAATAATTTCAGAATGTTGTTTCAATGATTATCTTCTATATACAATAATTTGATAATTTGAAATGATTGTTATTAGATTTAACAATTTCTTTACATAAAAAGAGTAGCAATAAATTTATCAAAAATATAATTTAGATCAGGGATTGGCAACCTTTTAGCTGTAATGTGCCAAGTCAATCTAGCCATATAATCCAGCGTGCCATACAGTAGGACATTTTTGAATCAATGCAATTGCCACGATAACTCATGCAGAGTTAGTGAACAGAAGTTAATAATATAGATTTACAGTTTTATTATACATTAATTTTGCATCATTTAAAGGTACTTCTCAATATAAAAATAAGCAGCATGAAATATAACTATTTCTTCAGAAAAATAAAAATTTCAATTTCACATATATTATATTCTTTTAAACATATTAGGTTGTGTCAAGTATGAAATGAAGCAAAGATAGAATAAGCACATAACCTCATTTAGACGCCGCATTTTGGCATAGTTTGTTTTTCGTGTGAAAGGTACGTTTTTTTTCTCTCTCTTTTTAACGCATATTTTGGTTAGAAAAAAAATTAACAGATCATCTTAAAATCTTAGTTTTTATCAGAAAAATATTGAATTCAATTATGTGCATTTTTTGCTCCATTTCATACTTGACAACCTAATAATTATTAAAAAAAGAAATAGACAATTTAAATATAAGTATTTGCCTTCATTATAATTAAATGAAAATATAAACAAAAATTTTAATGGTAACCACCGCTCTAACTTTCATATTGCAAAATCAGGGGTATAATGTGTAGCTTTCAATTTGACACGATTCTCAGAATCCACTTGTTAAACAATTTCTTTGAGGACTCTAAATATTTTTCATTAGGAAAGATTTTTTACTTAGATTTGTGTAGAATCAAAAGGGGAAAGCAGAATGCATGCATTTTTCTCTCATCAAACTATTAAATCCTTTCAGCAACGACATTCAATAATTTACAAAATACCTGTAAATTTTTCTTTATGGTTATTTTTTAGATTTCTTTATAATTCTGTTTATGTCCATGATTCTTAAAAATCATGTTCATGATTCTGTAAATGTTTATCAAATAAAATCCATTACAAATTCAACTACTTCCATCCACTCGAAAATTGACAAATTTGTTGAGTAGTGCAGAGTGCCACTGAGAATTGAACTGTGTGCCACCAGTGGCACGCGTGCCATAGGTTACAGACCCCTGATTTAGATAATAATTGTTTAATAAAATGCATTAATATTTGATTGGATCAGAAATTAATTAAATGGAAGTTATTTGTGCTACTGAAAAAATAATCTATGTATCAATATGACTATGAAAGATCCTTTATTACAGTTAACGACAAAATTATATTGTTTAACGGAAGTATTGTTTCATCTCAACTCAAATTCAAATTCTCAAACTCATATTAAATTAAAAAATTAAAAAAGTAATAAAGCATGGAAAGAATATGAACTTAAAACTATTTCATCGAATTTTCATTTTGATTTTTATTGTGTTATGATCCAAGATTATTTAACATTGTGTAAAGACTATCTCCATTGGAGGCGGCTATACATTCTCTAATATTACACACATCCTCGGAAGTAATAAAAAAATGTTCACAATTATTTCACTGGCAGAAAAAACTCAACGAATTCCGCCAATTCTAAAGGTTCCTTCTCTTTATATTTTACCCCACGAAAGCCGAAAAGGTGCGCCTTCCACGCTATTTGCATTATTCGATAAAGTGCATCTACCCAGAAATTTTTCTAATTTTGTGGACACTCCTATTTGATGTTGCATTTTTGATGCCACATAATGTATTTTTAGGGAAAAATTAATGTTAAATGTAATTATGAAATAAATAAAAACAATATAAAATAGGCAATTTTTTTAACATAATCAGAATTCTTTCCATAAATAAGGAATTGCATTTAAGTATATTCCATGTCACTTTTTAATTTTGTAAATAATATTACAAACATGTGGGAAAATATGTGGTTTGTTTATGACAAAATTCTCCATGTACTATTTTGTTTTTTTATTGACATTACTTACCCTTCTCCCATCCGACCCCTCAAAAAAGAAGAAATGGAAAAGGGCTTTTTTATGATTGAATTTTATTAAAGGGATGATTGCGGCTTCCGCTCTCTCCAGATGAGTATGCGATGAGAATCGCTACTCAGACTGAATCTGCTCTCATCTGTAAAGAGTACTCGTCCCATTCATTGTCTCTCCAATTCCGGTATTCCCGGCACCACAGAGAACGCCTTCTCCGATGGGCAGGCGTTAGAGGTACACACCGTACAGGCGTCGTGCAAACAGACCACCACCGTGCAGTCTTCTGGCACGGTAAAACGCGATATCGGTCGTCCAGTCGCCTGTGTCGTGTGTCTAGCGATTTCTCCCGCTGTCTGCCGCCTGTTTCTTCTGGCCTGTAAGGCAATATACCAGTCATCTGCGGGTGTGATTCTCATGGACGACCACTACTGAACCCCGGATAGCTGTTCCTGTAGTTTGAAATTGTCTACAAAGTCGTGAAACGATGCTGTGAGCAATTCCGAACTCTGCAGCCACACTTGTCACACTGCGGTTTTCCTCCAACTTCCCAATGATTCGACCTCGTGTAAAAGCATTCAGATGTCGTCTAACAGATTGATTATTCGCCATTTCTCGCTGAGGCAGCAACTCGGTGTGATTTTAACTGCTATACGGTGTGCAATCTCTTTGCCAGAAATACTAATCTTACACCGACAACATGCTTTACTACTCAGACACTCCCCCATTACGTCTACCTGCATATCTGCGCATGTGCTACCGTACATCACCTCACTTAATCTCCTGATTGGTCTTTCTGTCCGCTCTGCCTCTTCGTTCAGCTGATATGCTAATTTTTCGACTTTGTCCTTAATTTTTGCACACCAGTGTAGATAAACTGATACAAAATGTTTTATTTGTTTCTAGAAGATACGTTTTCTGCTTCATTTATACGAAAATTAAATATCTCACTGTAAATTGATTATTATTTATAATATAAGGATATCATACACATAAAGAATTTTACTTACATTTTATACATGTGCGATGATGTTTATAGTAATATTTTAATTTTTTTTATTTATTTTAAAATATTTCTGCTTATATATCATAACTTTTCTGACTAATATCAACATTTCAACTTATAACTAGCTACGAGAAAACGTTTTAAAAACACAGCATATATTCCTGATATACATAACACAACCAAGAATACCCATCCAGTTATTAAATATCATAAAAACTTAAGATTATGAACCATTTTTCTGTTGTATCCTCTTTGTATCCAACAAGCTTCCAGAAAATGCCGAAAATAACTACAACACTTATTGTACCTCTTCTCAACACTATTAGAACCCCTGGTGTGAAGCATCTCACATGCACGAAGTCGTGCACGAAGATGGGCTTATTTTTAGCATTCGTAGTTTCAGTCCTGTATGGAAAGGGCGTCATAATTTATAGCTCGATCCTACGAAGTTGTCAGCACTCTTACTTTGTTATCAGAACGCGTCTGTCTTCTTGTCAGAGAGCTAGCAGGTAAGTTACTTAAACGTAAATGAGATAAAAGTTATGAAAATTCGGTTCAAAATGTGCAATGTTTCTTCCTATGTGTTTCATTCTATTTTTGGTTAAAATTAACTGGTTTGCTTATTATGATGCTCAAGTTTGGCTTATATACTATGAAACCATTACTACTCATACTACTAGTTTATTTCTTTGGAATTTTTATGTATCGTATACTATTTTAAAATGTTTTATTTTTATTTATATAATTCCTTTATTGTAAAACCCATGGAGATAGGGGGAAACTAGTACTAAATATCAGGCTTCGGTTATCTTACAGAATTCACTTCTGACCGTATCTTACTCGTCATTGATCTTATTTTTCAATTCCTACTATTAGCTCAAACTCTCTCTATTTATATATATATATTTATCTTGTCAAATTTTGAATCGTTAATAAAATACTTTCTATTCATCCAATCAAGTTCAAATAATTTTTTTAAACTTGTAGTGGATAACACTTGATGTTAATGTAGTTTTTTCAAGTATTAATTCATTAATTACCGGTTAATGAAATAAATTGAAATAAGTACCGGTTTTTGAAGCCAACTTAGATTCGTCTCTATTGTTGTAACAATACAGAACTTAGAATTGTAACTGTTAAAACAATGGGAAAAGTTGGCGTCGAAAATTGGTTTTTCAGCCAAACTATCCAAACCGGGTGTGCATTGTTACGACAATGCAGACAAATTTTGCTCTTTTTTCAATTCCTGCTATTAGTTCGTTCTCTCCCTATATATATATATATATGTTCAAATTTTCAATCGTTTATAAAATACCTTCTATTCATCCATTCAAAGTAGGAACTGACTTAATTTTTTTTTATTTTACTTGTTGATACCATTATTATGCACTGGCAGTGCAGTTCTCTCTGCGTCTTTTTTCACAGCCTAAAACATTTACTCCGAAGTCTTACTGCGTTCATAGCCTCTTTTTAAACCAAAATTGTCATCATGAAGCCTCAAGTGTAATATAGCTCATATTTCAATGTATAATTAAAAAAAATTACAAAATTAACTGAAAATTATATTGATAAGTATTAAATAGTAAGACTACTTTATAAAAATTAGCTTTAACACACACAAAAGTATAACTGACTCATAAATTTATGTAAAATATATTAATTTGCATTTAATACTAACTTTAAAATGAACAAAATGGAGAATAATAATGTTTTTTGTTCAAAAAACAAATTAAAATGTGTCACATTTTCTTCATCATTTCGGAATTATGCTCAAAACAAAACTGAATTGTTGACTAGATGCACGGCTGTTTTGTGTTGCTTTATTTTACACTTTATTGCCAATTTAATTCCTATTTAAACTCGCACAGACAGCCACACCTGCAAACGGCCCGACTTCCACCATGTGACGCTCTCTTCTTGTTATCATCGGCATTTTATGTATCTCTCTATACTATTTTACTCTAAAACTTTTTAACAAGTAAAAACCATGACTAATTTAACTTAACTTAAGACTAATGACTTACTGGCCAAATATTTGGCATTTGTATAAATAAATTTAACTTTCATAAAAATGGAAATATCTCTCAAATATTTTGTCCTTTGTCCTTGCACCCTCAAATTAACTTTAATTTATCATGAACCCCCTCTCCAGGACCCCCAGGTGATGTAGGAGCCCCTTTGGAATACTACGGTCTAAAGAGATTATATAGGACAGGGGTGACCAACACAAATGACCTTGACTTCGAAAAACATTATAATCCCGCGAGCCATAAATAAATGTATATACGTATATGTAATAAACGATGGCCGCGCGTTGGAATGGAACTTCTAATATGATCGATAATTTTGATTGAGGTTTTATTTTTGATGACATTGACGAAGCAGTCCTTTGCTATAGTAAAATCAGTTTATTGTACATTTAACACATAGCGTTCCACATAAAGAGAAGCAGACAAGAGACACAAAACACAAACCAAGCTGCGGCTGATTACATGAGGAAATACAAAACAGAAGAGAAAACAGGGTGTTCTCCAGGAATCTCGGTGTATATATAGTCGGCTCAAATCACATGATCTGAGTGGGTGGATAGATGTTGTTCAAAATACTCTCTTTAGGTGGCTAGAAAGTTTATTAATCAAACGTGGGTCCTGAAGGGATGGACCATATGTAATTAAAAGTTATTAAGAATAATTAATGGGAATTATTACATATATTTATATTATATTTGGACTCACACACATTGCAAACATTTATTGGATGAAAGCAGAGGCAACGCAATAAAATAGAAGCAGTTGTGGGATTTATTTGTTGCAAAACACGATACTAAAAACAAAAATATTGCACAAAATATTCAGATTTTGCATAGTTTTTTTTTTAAACTCGCGGGCCGCAAAACAAGGTGGGCCACGGGTTGCCCACCCCTGATATAGGAATTTCGCTGTTTATTTCAGAACAGAATCATTAATAAATTGTATTAAATAGAAAAAAGATTAACTTGAAACTTCTTTCTTATTTCTGTTATTTAATTTTCATTTTTTAAAAATAAAGATACAGAGCTGCTCTACTTGAATACTACAAAAATTGTAAATTATTGTACATGAAAACATGCGGCCAAACTCAGATATCTGTGAAATTGTACGCTTATTTGACTTATTTAGGACCAAAACATTACAATAAAATTCATCTAGCTTTGACTCCATCATTCGATTTCAACGCCCGAATATTTTTTTTAACTAAAATCTCTTTCTAAAAAAAGTTTTAAAAAATTCAAATAAAAATTTTCCAAATAAAACCAATTTTGATCCCACATTTTCTATTTACTCCTTACCACAACCCGATTCATACATTTAATCTTTTCTCAAAACTCTTAAAGTAGCATTTGCTCCCTAATCCACCCCTGACAGCCATTCCCTCAATATTTGCTCCTTAATTTTTAACAAACATTTACCAAAGATCTTCGAACTCTTAAAGCGGAATAAATCTTGCAACGAAGCCTTGGGCCTTGGTTGGCCATTACAAACAGTTGGCGCTGGAGAGAACAGGTTATAACAAGACACTTAATTAATTTATCGATCAGCATATCCCCACGTGAATGCAAGAGCTCGATAGATTGTCCCAATCTCTCTGTTTCCCCTGAGACATCGTTCCCGACAGTAATTGCTGGCTAATTTACACTTGTTTGCGTTCCCTGTGGAGCGATGCCACTTGCACATCGGGTTAGTTTAATAATGTGGAAGGCGGAACAGTTGTTGCCAGCGAACTTGGAGAAGTTGAGTCGACTATGTGGGGTATAGTTAAAGAGGAGGAGTGTTGAGAAATTCTACACTGCACAACTGCTTTTAATTGTGAACAAAAGAGGCTATTAGACAATTGAAATTATGAGTCTTTAAGTCAATGTCTTAAATTTTATTAGAAAAATCGACGCGTGCTATGTTTGTTTTCCAGAACTATTTATTAAATTATCGAATTCCTTTTTCTGTAAGCAATTAGAATTAGATTAACATTAAAACAAAAATCTTCATACTGAAATTCTCATTAACAAGTAAAGTAAAAAAAATTTAAGTCAATTCCTACTTAGGCCAACAACGAAAACATTTATCTTAGTTACACTTTATTAAATAGTTACAATTAATATAAATATGTATATACATATGAAAAATCACTATATTAAGTGACAATAAAGAAAGCGATTTTCCTTGCAATTTTCCACTTTCCTTTCTATGTATGATTTTGGACTACTTTTGTCTGTTTGTTATGATTTGTCCATTAATAAATTAATTATTGTAATAAAATAGTATAGTAAAAAATCACATTCGCAGAGACTAGACCATCCAAGGTGGAATTCGAACCCATGACCTTCGGATTAGAAGTCATTGAGCTACAGGGACACAACATATGATTCTCCTTTCCATATATGCTGTTGGACTATTATTTTTGTTTGTTACTTTTTATTCATTGTTTAATTTAATTAATGAATTAATATTTGAAAAAACTATATTAATATCAAGTGTTATCCACTACAAGTTAAAAAAAATGTATTTGAACTTGAATGGATGAATAGAAAATATTTTATTAACGATTGAAAATTTGAACAAGATTATAAGTAGGGAGAGAGTGAACTATAATAGGAGTAGGAATTGAAAAATGAACCTATATGCTTAAATTTTTATTCACCTTAGAAATATCCGTGCATTACTGCTATTTAAATATTAGTTAAAAAGTGTAAAAACAAAACGTGTCTACAGCTATATTGTTTTTTTATTATGTAAATTGGTTTTAAGTGTAGTTCTATAGCTCGTTTTCTCCAATGTGCACATCAGTGGCGCATACAACAGGGAGGGAATCCACGGGTTCGAAACCCCCTCCACCCTTTATTTAGTTTTCGATGAAATATACTCAAATGGATACAGTACGTAAAATTTAATGAAGTATTTGTTATTAAAAAATTATTTTATTAATGAATACTAATTATTTATTCAATAACCTATTTTTTACGGTTTTTTGTTCTCGACAATCGACAAAATCAAAATAATATTTTTTGGGGCGTATTGGGGTATGATACTCGTACGAATTTTGTGTAATGAATGTTTAAAACAGTATAACAGTTTCCACAAAAACTCTTGAGCTATTTGGGATGAAATATTAATTAATAATGAAAGCTCTTTTAGAAAATCTCTCTCTTGATTCTACAATAAGGATTTTTTTTTATTCCTTGTAAAAAAAATACATTGCAAATATTTCTCTCTGCTATTAAAAGTTTTGTTCTTTTCTTCAACCAATAATCTCTACTTAATTTCTCTTTGTGTTAGAATAGAACTATTTCTCCGAATTCCTTCCTTTGTCGTTCCAAGTAGGTAGAGTACAATTAAACTCCTGTGTCGGAAGAACGCTTTTGTTAATTCGATTCAAGAACAAAAGGCAAGAGATTAAAGGATAAAAAGATTAAGTTGATCTTACTTTCCGATGTGTGGGCACCTCGAACAACTTACATTCAAGTTCTAAAAGCCTTTCAATTTGTTCCCTCTTTTATTCATTAACTTCGACATTGTTCTCCGCAGCCTATGGTTGGTTGAATCGAAAATTCCATGTCCGATGGAAATTCTCAATGGGAATTGACGCCTCATCGCCAATCTTGGCGATTTATCATCACATTAGGACGATCATTAAGGTTTTATCGCCATCTCAAATAATTTATTTAAATTACAGAGATATAAGTAAATTTATAAAGTTGTGAATGGCATTCATGAGCTGAACTAATTAAATTATGGAGTTTAATTTTCCTTTGAAGCGCTAGAGTGAAGAATTTTAATTTAATATAATTAAGGCGAGACTATCTTGACTCACATCAAATAGAAGTTTATACTTCAAAGGCTTATATATTAAATCGACTGTAAAGTTAACTTCAAATTTTTGATTCACGTACGGTGTTGGAACCTTTATTCAGCAGTTTGATTAAAGCAAATAACTATTAATGAATATTGTAAAAACTTACCTTAGTGTTTCATTCATAAAAAGAATCACGTAATGAAATTAAACAAACATACAGTATAAGAAACGGAATTCCATTTCCAATTCTTATATTTTATTTATTTATTTTCTTTTGAAAAGTAATACGTTAAGAGAGATTATTCGTGCAAGCTATTTTTATTTCCTGTTTGAAAGTAATTAGAACTTTGTTTGCTTACCATTGTCACATTCATTTGTGTGAATTATACTCATGCCCATAAATTACGGATAATGAAGTTCAGGCAAAGAAAGAGACAGAAGCAAAACAAATTTGACTTATTTGTAAAGTCTATTTATTAAACAAAAGGTAAAGATCAAAAAAGATGCTATATGTTTGACGTAACTAAGAAAAATTGCGATTTTACTCCCTGGAGCAAATTTCAAAAAAGAACCTATTTACAAAAAACAGTATAACATGGTTAGTATGATGGTTAATACGGAGTATGTCTCCCGGACGATGCAATACAGGCCTTACAACGCCTAAGCATGCTGAGTATCAAATTATCAATCTGATCTTGAGGAATATTACATCACTCATCAAGCAATGCCTCCGAAGTTCCGGTAGACAGGTGGGAGGGGTTGACGGGCTGCAATTCGTCAGCCAAGCATATCCCACGCATGCTCTATTCGATTCAAGTCCGGTGAGTATGCTGGCCAATCCATACGGGTGATATCCTCCGATTGAAGGCGTTCATCTACAATGTTTGCACGGTGAGGACGGGCGTTGTCATCCATAAACAGAATTCAGAACCCATGGCGCCCGCGAAACAAACGTACATGTTGTTCCAGAATGACATCCCGATAGGATGTGGCCTTCATCGTTACACTCTGAACATGCAGGTCAGTTCTGGAACCAAGAATAATTCCTCCCCAAACGAGCCATCCTGCACCACCGTAACGGTGTCGTTTAATGGTGTTCTCTTGGTGTAACGGGTACCTGGCGCTCTCCATATGAAAGTCCGGCGAGAATCAGACTGCCAACTAAACCTGGACTCGTCGGAAAACATCACACAAGACCACTGTTGCAGTGTCCACAATGCATGCTCTCTACTCCAGGTTAAATCGTAGGCGACAGTGAGTTGCGGTAAGGGGAACGCAATCTGACAAGCCTACGAGCATATAGACCAATGTGCCCTAAGCGTCTGTACACGGTTGCCTTGAAACTGTCGTACCGGTAGCTGAAAGAGCTGACGAGACAGGCTGATCCTGTGCTCCGTCTGTTTCTTTTGGCAGTAACTGCCAAATACCGGTCCTCATTCGGCGTTGTAACTCGGGGGCGACCTGTGCTGTAACATCTACTCACATTACCATCATCTTGAATCGTTGCCAAAGCCTGGAGATGACACTCTGGGTGATTCCAAGTTCTCGGAGAGTTCGGTGATTCACAGTTTGAGAACTGAAGTATACAATGCTTACATCATGAAATATCCAACGAAACGGGAGTGTGATGGCTAGTAGATAATAAAACTCTCGTCTATACAAGAATATTTTATATTGGCATAATAA